>PVJX010002023.1:0-141113 GCA_004027295.1 Dolichotis patagonum
TTTCCAAAGCCTCTCAAAAAACATGGTCAGGTATAGTCACAGCAATGACCCCACTCTCAATACCAAATTCTGGCTTAGATACTTTTTATTCATCGCTGAGACAAAATACCTGATGCCCAAAGCTGGAAAAGGAAAGGTTTATTTCTTACAGTTTTTGGAAGTTTCAGTCCATACTCAGTTGGCTCCAAGGCAGGGTGATATGGCAGGGCCACAGTTCATGACAGCTGCAAACAGCAAGCTGGAAACCGGCAAGAGAGAGACACACCTTCTTCCTGCCATTACATCACATCCTGGCCCCACCCCTAGGAGGGTGTATCACTGACACCACCAATCCAAGCACTAGACAATGAACCAATCACAAATACACAATGCAAATACATGAGGCCTGGGGCCACTGACATAAACCATGACATCTATCCTCCCAAATTTTAATAGCATGCCTTGTAACTATTAATAAAACCTAAATTCCCTTGACAAAAACATTACAACAGTTTTCATGCAACTTTCTTGGTATGAAGGGAGATAATTTTTAACACATCATGTCATAACACACATGATACTGAGGGTTTGCAAGGTCACCTGTGACTTGATTTCCAGATGGGAATACAGAAGCACTCTCTAATTGGGTAGCTCTCTTAATTGGATGTATGGCTGACAAGATAGAGGGGCTTGCCGTTACCTGCTCAGCTCACATAGTGTCTCTGTGATGCCTTGTACTCTAATTCAGAGTTCAGCTTAATCTGCCAGTTGGGGAAATCTGGCCTACAGGGTCTGACTTCAAAACAGAAATCAAGAGAACTCCCAATCCTGGTTTCCTCTTTGGCCTTAACTAGCTCCTATTGTGCTCCATATGGCAGGACATATGTTTCTCTCCACACACTTTTAAAACAGCTGAAAATGTTTTCCTGACTGAGCAGCCATTAGGGATGAAGCAGCATTTTCTGAGCAAAGAATTCAGTCAGTGGTGATCCTGAAAGGCAGCATCACAGGAACAGCACAGTTCATGCTCCGTAGCCCGTCTGAAATCTAAGAATGACCTACAAGTCCATTGGGTATAAGAGGGCAGCCATATATCCCGAGCCTCCTCAACTATGCCCCAGCCTGCCCACAGGCTCCTGGGCACCTTCACTGCTGGGCAATGTAGCACACACTTGCACAAAAAAGCACTATTGAAATATCTATACTTTGAGAAATACTTGTGGTCTCATCTTTATTTTTTTCACAAAGTAGTTTTTAGGCCCTTGGGATTCATATCTACCTTGTGAATGAAAAGACAGAACACCCTCCCATAAATTACCCTGGTCTGCACTGCACTGGGCCTCACTTGAGCTAGGGGAAGCAGAGTTTAGTTTTCCTGACTGTGTGATTGCATAATTCCATGAGATTCAGGAAGCGGAATTGGATGGCAAGGAAACTGAAGGCCTCAGGCAGAAGAAACAAGACGATTTAAAGTCTCTGGGTTATAAAAGGGTAGAAGGCAAAGGTAATGCTGGTAAAGCTGAAGGGCTTCTACTATGGCCTTCATCCACTGCTACGTAGGCCTCAAATCACTGGACAACAGAAGCTGAGTCAGGTGTTTGAACACAGCTCTCCACCACAGGGCTGGGCTATGGAGAGCCTTCTCGTAGAAATCCTAATTCAGAAGCTCTGTGAAGGCAGTTTGTGGCCAGCCTCAAAAACCCAAGACAGGCGCTATGACCTAGACTGGCAAAAAGAATAAAAAGGAAGGCAGAGAGGGAGGGAGCAGCAGTCAGGTACCTTAGCACTCAAGGCACTGTCATGACCTCCTGCCTCCCAGCTTGCTCTCATAGTCAGCTCTCCCAATAAGCTGAGCACTTTTCCACTCCTTGTGTGCTCCCCAAAGGTCTCTGTCCTGTTCCCCCTTCCAACCTTACTCATCCTTCAGGGCCCAGCTTAAGCACACCTCATCCATAACACTTAAATGCCTTTGGTCAAAACTAACCTGTCTCTACTCAGTCTCTGCATGGTTCATCTGGAAGTTCTCTTCTGCTTTCTGTTAGGGTGGGCCGTGTGAATGTCTTTTCTCTTTAGACAGAGTGATTTCTGATCTCTGGGGAACTCAGTTTTTCATTTCACAGGGTTTACATGAGGGCACTGTGTCAGGGATTTAAATGAAGAGCAAGGTAGACAAAAATCCCCGTTTGCATGTAGTCTGCCTTCCAGACCATATTCTCAAATGCATTACCAGGAACAGCAACCTTGCCATCATCTTCTGGCTTACTAGAAATGCTCAAGGTGCTTTAGACCTACATTTTAAAAGAGCTCCGTTTTATCAAGTGCCTGAACTGGGCTCATGTGCACATTTGAGTTTGAGGAAATCTGCCAGAAGGAGCTGCTCTAGATAAGACATGGTAAGAGAGGCCTCTCAAAGAGATCTGGGCCAGCCAATGTATCTAACAAAGACCCACACATGTGATATAGCTGCACTCCATTAGAAATGGGGAGAATTGACTTAGACAGGGTGTGTGGACCTCCAAAGCACAGGGGTAAAGTGACAGTGGGGACAGTGAGCTGTGACAGGAGAGCAAGATGGATGGAATGGAGAAGAGGCCTGGGAGAGAGATCAGTTCCCATAGCAGAGTCAGGGCGCCGTGTGCCTGTCCTTCAAAGTGTCACTAATACTTCATATTCCCTGCCACATGTTAGCTTTGCCAACCTGCTATACCTGCATTTCCCTTACTTGTCTAGTTTTCTTACCCTTCATTTAGAACACCAGCTCTGTGAAGATAGGCGTGAGAATTTGCGGGGCTGGCTGCTGTACGCCCTCTAAATCTAAGTGTCAAGAAAACTGCTCTCATTCTGGGTCTCTTCTGCATTACTTGTGCTGCTGCTGAAGACACAATCAGTCAAGTGATGGAAAGGAGACAAGATGACGAGACATAGACCCCTGAAACCCTGGACATGTGAGGAGAGGCTCCTGTCCCCAACTGGAGGTAGTGACATTCAGCTCCTGCAGCAGCACCAACATTCCGTGTGTGGCCATGCTCAAGCCATTCAATTCCCACAGTAACTCTAGGAGTCAAGAATAATATTTTTCCCAGTGAGGCAAGTTGAATATACTGTAGCCTGAATAACCCAGGAGCCTGCGTATGTCAGTCAAGTGCACTGTTGCCAAACTATATCCCAGCACTTTTTGTTGTTGTCGGTAACTAGAAATTGAACCAAGGTCCTTCACACTGAGCTCCGTCCTCAACTTCTTTTTCAAAATTTTATTTTGATACAAATTTTATGTTGTTCACAGTAACCTTGAACTTGTGATCACCCTGTCTCAGCCTCCTGAGTAGGTGAGATTACAAGTATGCACCAGTATGCCCAGCCTAAGCACAATTTTTAGATTATATATAACTGAGGAGCAGACAGGTAAAGAATAGGATTTTGTCATATGAAGGTGTCCTTTTTTTATTTAAAGAAAAAAAAGCAAAACAGAAAAAAGGGTAGAAACAATTCAGAATTTCAAAAAAATTAATGCTAAGAAATCACTAGTTGATAAATTACACATTGTCATCTTAGAAATAGTTGTTCAAGTCACAGAATTAAAGCTTAAAAGTGCACAATCAAACAATGAAAGTGTAAACCATTCTGTTCAATGATCCAACCAAAACTCAGTAATATGGTCATCTATCTTACACACTTAAACATACATGCAGTTATATCCTTTAGAGGACTTTCCTTCCCTTTCTTTTTTACAATAGCTATTACATCCTTCAGATCTTATTACTCCTACAGTTTTTATAACTTTTTTCATAAGAGACACAATGTGATATTCATAAATATGATTTTATTCATTTCACTTATGAGGATAGTCTCCAGTTGCCTCCATTTACCTATAAAGGCCTCAAGATTACCTTTTTTATAGCTGAGTAATATTCCATTGCATAAAAATACCACATCTTTTTCATCCACTTTGCAGTTGATGGGCATTTTGGTTTTTTCTAAGATTTAGCTATTACAAATTGTGCTGCTATAAACATGGGTGCAATATATCACTGTGACATGACATTTTCAGTTTTTCTGAAAAAATACCCAGGAGGGGAATAGCTGAATTGAATGGAACTTCTAATCCTAGTCTTCTGAGGAATCCCCATACTGATTTCCATAGTGGCTGCACCAGTCTACACTCACACCAACAGTGGAGCAGTGTTCCTTTTTCTCCACAGCCTCACCAACATTTATCAGTTGATTTCTTGATGGCAGCCATTCTTTCTGGAGTGAGATGAAATCTCAGTGCTGTTTTAATTTGCATTTCTTGAGTGACCAGTGATGGTGAACATTTCTTCATGTATTTATTTGCCATTTGTATGCCTTCATTTGAAGAATGTGTGTTCATCTCAGGGTCTTTGAATTTGGGGGACCTGATGTTTTTCAATTCTTTATATGTTCTGGATATAAGTCCTTTGTCAGAGGGGGTGAAGACTAAAGTTTTTTCCCATTCTGTGGGTTTTCTTTTCACTCTGTCGTTGATTTCTTTTGAAGTACAAAAACTTTTTAATATGAGGTCCCAGTTGTTGATTCTTTGAAGCGTTTCCCATGCAGTTTGCATTTTGTTCATGAATTCTCTGCCTACCACTATGTCTCCAAGACTTCTACCTACCTTGTCTTCCAGTAGATTTAGTGTTTCTGTTTTAATATTTAGATCTTTGATCCATTTTGGTTTTAGTTTAGTGCATGGTGATAGACATGAGTCTAGTTTCAGTCTTCAGCATGTGGAGAGCCAATTTTTCCAACACCACTTATTAAAGAGGTTATCCTTCTTCCAGTGAACATGTTTAGCACCTTTGTCAAATATCAGGTGGTTGAGTGTCTTTGTAGTTGTGTTTTCATCTTCTAATCTGTTCTGCTGATCCTCAGATCTATTTCTTTGCCAGTACCATGCTGATTTTATCACTGTGGCTTTGTAGTACAGTTTCAAGTCAGGAATTGAGATGCCTCCTGCCTTGCCTTTGTTGCCCAGAATTGCCTTTACTATTCTAGGTTTCTTCTGTTTCCAAATGAATTTTAGGAGTGTTTTCTCTAGATCTGTGAGGTATGTTAATGGTATTTTGATTGGGATTGCCTTAAATCTGTGTAACAGTTTTGGGAATATGGCCATTTTCACAATGTTGGTTCTTCCTAGCCAAGAGCAAGGAATATCCTTCCATTTTCTAATATCCTCTTCAATCTCCTTTTTTAGCATAGTATAATTTTCAGCATATAGGTCTTTTACATTCTTGGTTAGATTGATTCCTAAGTATCTCATTTTTTTTAGATGCTACTATGAAAGGCAATATTTCCATCATTTCTCTCTCAGTGAGTTTTTTGTTTGTGTACAGGAATGCTATTGATTTTTGAGCATTGACTTTGTATCCAGCTACACTGCTGAATTTGTTTATTACCTCTAGTTGTCTTTTAATAGAATTTTTTGGGTCTTCTACATAGAGTATCATGTCATCTGCAAATAGTGATAATTTAATTTCTTCCTTTCCTATCTTTATTCCTTTTATTTCTCTCTGTTGTCTGATTGTCCTGGATATTGTTTCTAGAACTATATTGAATGGGGGGGGTGATAGTTGACATCCTTGTTGTGTTCCTGATTTTAGTGTGAAAGTTTTCAGTTTTTGCCCATTTAGTATAATATTGGCTGTTGGTTTGTCATAGACGGCCTTTATGAAATTGAGGTAGATACCAAGTTTTTGAAGGGTTTTTTTTTTTTTTATCATGAACAAGTGTTGGACTTTATCAAAAGCTTTTTCTGTGTCTATTGAAATGATCATGTGGTTTTTGTTTTTGGCTCTGTTGATGTGGTGTATTACATTTGTTGATTTGCATATGTTAAGCCATCCCTGCATTCCTAGAATGAACCCCACTTGGTCGTGATGTATAATGTTCTTGATGATTTGTTACATTCTATTTGCCAGTATTTTACTGAGAATCTTTGCATCAATGCTCATTAGTGAGATTGACCTATAGTTCTCCTTTTGTGTTGGGTCTTTCTCTGGTTTTGGTATCAGAGTAATACTTGCCTCCAGGAATGAAATATGGAGGATTGCTTCCCTTTTAATTTCATTGAAGAGTTTAAGGAGTATTGGCATCAAATATTCTCTAAATTCTTGTAGAATTCAGCTGTGACTCCATCAGGACCTGGGCTTTTTTTTTTCTTAGTAAGTTTTTAATCATATTTTCAATGTCAATAGCTGATATTGGGTTATTCAAAATTGCTATATCTTCTTGATTGAGCTTTGGTAGTTTTTATGTTTCTAGAAATCTGTCCATATTCTCTGTGTTTTCCATCTTATGTGAGTAGAGATTTTCAAAGTAGGTATTCATGATCTTTTGAATTTCCATGGAATCTGTAGTAATTTTTGTCTTTTCAGTCCTTATTGCATGAATTTTGGTTTTTTTTCTTTCTTTTTCTTGATAAGATTAGCCAGAGATTTATCAATTTTGTTTCTTCTCTCAAAAAAAGGCTTTTTGATTCATTAATTTTTTGTACTCTTTTTTTAGTTTCAATTGCATTAATTTCTGCTCATCTTTACAATTTACTTGCTTCTATGAGTTTTGGGTTTAACTTGCTCTTCTTTTTCTAGAAGTTTGAGATGTAGCATTAGGTTGTTTATTTGTGCTCATTCTGTTTTCTTGATATGACAGTTTATTGCTATATATTCCCCTCTTAAGACTGCTTTCACTGTATCCCACAGATTACGGTATATTGTTTCCATATTTTCATTGAGTTGTAAGTATTGTTTTATTTGTTCTTTAATTTCATCTGTAACCCACTGGTTGTTCAGATGGTTGTTATTTAATTTCCATTTATTTATGCAGATTTTGCAATTTCTTTTGCCATTAATTTCCAATTTCAGTGCACTAAGGTCAGATAATATGCATGGGATAATTTCAATCCTTTTGGATTTACTTAAGAATATTTATGGGTTATCATATGGTCTATTTTGGAGAATGTCCCATGTGCAGTTGAGAAGAATGTATATTCTGATGTGGTTGGGTGGAATACTCTGTAAAGATCTACTAATTCCATTTGCTCACAGGTGTGATTCAGTTCTATTATTTCTTTGCTGACTTTTTGTCTCATTGATCTATCTCTATACAATGGGGTATTAAGGTCCCCTGTTATAATTGTAGTTTTTCATGTCCATCTGTATTTGTCTTATATAGTTGGGTGCTCCTGTATTTGGTGCATATATATTTATAATTGTTAGTTCTTCATATTGAATTTTTCCATTAACAAATATGTAGTGACCTTCTTTATCTCTTTTAATCATTTTAGGTTCGAAGTTCACATTGTTTGCAAATAGAATAGTTACCCTTGCTTTTTTCTGGGTTCCTGTTGCATGGAATACTGTTTTCCATCCTTTGACTTTTAATCTATGAGTTTCCTTTTGAGTCACATGTGTTTCTTGTATACAGTGTATTGTGGGATCCTGTTTCTTGATCCATTCTGTCAACTATTTCTTTTGATAGGTGAATTGAGGCCATTTACATTTATGGATATAACTGATATGTACTGGCTCAACTTTGCCATGTTATGTTCCAGTTGTTTGCTTTCTGCTTTTCCCCCTTATTTAATTGCTTGTTCTACCTGGTGGTTTCTTTCTGTTGTTGTTCTGGAAACTATTATCATTTTTATCTCTTTCTAGTATATCTTTCAATACTCTTTCTAGGGTTGGTTTGGTGGACATGAATTTATTCATTTGTTCTTTGTCATAAAAGTATCTTGTTTCTCCATTAAATTTGAAAGAAAGTTTTGCTGGGTACATCAATTTGGGTTGAAGGAGGTTTTGTTTCAGGGCTTGAAACACCTCACTCCAAGCTTATCTTGACTTGAGGGTTTATGCTGAAAAGTCTGCCATGATTCTAATGGGCTTTTCTTGATAGGTGAGTTGTGTCTTTTCTCTAACAGCTTTTAGTATTCTGTTTTTATGTTGTATGTCTGGGGTCTTAATTATTATATGTCTGGGTGTAGATTTATGTTGGTTATGACTGGTTGTCATCCTAGATGCCTCACTTATCTGCATATCAGATTTTTTCCCCCATGTTTGGGAAATTTTCTGCTATGACTTCTGTGAATAGTTTACCTATGACATTTTCTTTGACTCCTGCATCTTCTTGATGCCTATTAATATTATATTATTTCTCTTGACATCATCTTAAAGCTGCTGGATTGTCATTTCATACTGCTTTATTATTTTTAAGAGTTCTAGCCTTTCATGATGCTAATTCCGATCATGTCCTCAAGGTCTGAAATTCTATCCTCAGTTTCATTTAAATGGTTTTGCCAGCTTTCAATAGCATTTTTTGTTTCTTAGACATCTCCGAGTTTGTTTCATGGATTCTGCTTGTTTTCTGTATTGTTCATTCAAGGTTTCAATCAGATTCCCATGCTCCTGTACTTTTTAAAATCTATTTCTTCTCTAGCTGCACTGAGCAACTCCTTTATTAGGGTTGTTATTTCTGTCTCTACATGAGAGATTATTTCTAATTTGATTTCCTCTGTAGCCTCATGGATTTGTCTTTTTATTTCACTTGCTATCTTTTCAGAAATTTCTGGTGTGTAACTTTTAAAATCCTCTATTTCAATGTCTCCTTTGCTTGCTCTAGATGAACTAGATGTTGGAGATTGGATTGTGCTTTTTCATTTTGTCATTTTCACTTTTCAGGCTAATACTTGGTCGTTCAATCCCACTAGTCTCAACTATTGGTAGTGTGTATCTTAAAGTCCTACTGTGTGATTGATGTTTGTCCAATTGCTGGGTGCCATGATGAAGAGGTGGGCCAGTCACCTGAATTCCTCCTACAGGGCCTGTTGGGTCAGTTCTTATTCTTCCTAGGCAGACAAACCTAGGAGTATTGATGCAATTCAACCCTTAGTTCCTGCTGTTATTATGTCTTCAGGTTGTTCTGAGTCACCAGACATCCCTGTTTATAGTGTTTGTCTCATCTAGGACCCTATGTCACTGGCTGTCTCATAAGCACTTTTAATTTTCTCCAGGTTGGGGGAGGCCTTATTGGCTTCTCCTCAACCTACCTGATGTTCTCTATGTAGAGGAAGGACTCACCCACACTCTTGCCAAGCTCATCAAGGTTCTATTTCTGGAAGGAGGTTGGCTATTGCTCCTGTTTACCCACTGAAGATGGAAAACTGTATTCCTATTTTAAGGGCAAACTCACCACACTGATGGAAGCCTGCTGAGGTCTTCTGTTTGGATGAGGGGTTACTGAGTCTCCCATTGACACAGCAGGGTTAATCCACTGCAGTCCAAGGTTCTGGAGGGAGGAGTGGGAGCCAAAGATCAACATCAATACTAGGTCCAGGAGGTGGGGGTCTCCAGAGGGCAGTGGCAGGACAGCTGGGGTGTGGAAGAGGCCAGTTTGGCCTGGCCCTGTGCACTGCTTGAGGTCCTGTGTCCTGAGGTGGAAGGGGAGAGGTAGATGGGGGGATGGTTGGGGCACAGAAGGGGTGGGTTCAAGGGCCCGGCCTTGTGGGCCGCTGAAGGTCCTATGTCTAGGTATCCTTTTGGTAAACAAGACTTATAACTATCAACAATATCATATAGTTGAAACTAACTGGAACCCCAAGATAATAAACTTCTTAAAGGGCACAATGCAGGTATAATTTCACATCCAACTACTGAATCTAGAGTCAAGTTCAAGGGCAGTTCCTGGAGAAGGGACACAACTGTGAAAAGCCATATCATAAAATCTCATTTTAATATTTATACAATGAGGCAAAGGAGATCAGAGCAGAATTGGAAATAGTCATCTCTGTGAACCATAGCCATATGGCCTTCCCAAAATACTTCAAAACAAAACCTCCTTACTTAAAAAAGAAGGAAACTCTGCTACAACCTGCCACATACATGAACCCTGAAGACATTATGCTTATTAAGATAATCCAGGTATAAATTGATAAACAGTGTCTGACTCCACTTACATGAGGTGTCTGGAGCAGTCAAGTTCAAAGTGGGCAGAGAGCTGAATGGTCATTGGCAGGGTGAGGGGAGAGGAGGGGAAATGGGTAATTAGTGTTTAATGGGCACAAAGTTCAGCTGAGGAGGATAAAAACCTTCTGGAGATAAATATGGCAATGGTCACAGAAGAATGTAGTTAATGCCACTGAACTGTACACTTAAGAGTGATTAACGTGTTACATTAGGTATTGGGTACATTCGCCACAGTGTGAAATGAAAGAAAGTCCTTGTTTCAGCTATGACTTGTTTAGTATAGTCCTTTGTTGAATAATTTGGTGCTAAAAGACAGTTTACAATTTCAGGTCTGTGAACTTATGACATGAAGTGTATTTGTGCATACAAATATACTTGCTTACACTACATTATAGGCAAGTAGTAATAATTAATGATGATAATAGCTAACATTTATTGTGCACTCACCCTGTACCAACCTCTGATTTTAAAATGTTGCTATCCTCCTCCAATGTAATACTGACTACTTGACCTAGCCCTATCTCGTTTATCTTCCAGCAGAGGATGCCTGTGGGGCAGAGATCTCACTTCACATGGTCCAGCCAGAAGTGGCTGGATCTAAGATGGCTGCCAGAAGGACCACCAGACAACCTCTAGCTTCATTATAATCCACCTGTGTCTAAATGACACACCCTCTGGTGCAGTGGTATTGACAACTGCCCATAGTGATTGGCAAGCATCCTAAAAGGAGCAAAGAGGTGCCCAACCTAGAAAATGCCTCCCTATTCCCAGAAGCAAGAGGATTATTTCTCCCCTTTGTTATCCTATCCCTCCCTGTTATTTATTCTACCCTATATTGATAACCTTCTGATCTCCAGTGTAGACTATACTCTACGCAAGTGTTAGCTACCATTTTCTATTCTTAGCCAAGAATGGTCTCCTTCATTGTTTAATGGATTTGTTACTGGTTCCATAATTCTAAAAGGGAAAAAGGATCCAGTTTGGAGCCAGAACTTTGTACATGGATTGACACATTCAAAATTTAAAAAGAGGGCTACAAAACAGATAGAATTTTGATAATCTGTTTTTGCTTTATATTATGCACCTATAGTTGTAAGTGCATGACATAAATGTGTATGCCGTGTGTGTGTGTGTGTGTGTGTGTGTGTAATATATATTAGAGGGCCACCACTTTGTTCCATTACTATTTGGGGGTCTCCTGGGCAGCTTCACAAACAACTGAAATGAAGTTTGATTAGAAGCAGACATTTAGAATGACCCTAATTCTGCTCCTCAGTCAAGTTTTTAGTAACCACACAGCCCAAGAAGAGTCCCTTGATTTTGCTGATTATATTCCTTCATGTTTATACACTAAGCCTTAAATATGGGGGGAAAAAACAGAAACAAAAACCAGCAACAGGATGGCAAAAATTTCTGCCAAAATGCATTCTTATATTTTCATGAGGTAGACACATGATTAAATGTAACCTACACAAGATGCCTATATTTAGATATGGGCTTTTGCTTGTTTCCCCCAAAGTGTGGCATCATAAGGCGGGCACCACCTTCTGAGATGAAGAAAATTTCACACAACGGTTTTTGTGCAGCTTCCTTGTTTCTCTGAGTAGTATGACCTCCCCTCACTGCATTCAGCTCAAGTTCATTAGATGCAGGACTCTCTGCTGTTTGACCACGGAATATTTTTAGCTCCTCTGACACTGCTGGAAATGGGTGTAGAATAGTCAGCTAACTGTGTTCTCTAATTGTCACTGCTACTGCACAGAGACCAGAAAAAAAAAAAGACTGAAGCTCAGCACCATCCCTGCTGGAGAAGGTGCAACGTCTATCAGCTCTTCAAGAGTTAAGCAGCCATCCTGCACTTTCAAAGCTTTTGTTTTGCAAGAAGTCTTAGGTGAAAACAAAGAGACAAAACGATGTTTTGTTTTGTTTTTTATCGGTACCAGGGATCGAACTCACTCACGACTGCCTGCTTGCAAGGCAGGCGCTTATGCCGCTGAGCTAAGTCCCCAGCCCCAAAAACGATGTTTTGTGAAAGACAATGCCATCCATTCAAGTGCCTCTCATTAGCTCCTTTATACTCTGCGATTTTGCACAGACTTGTATCCAGAATTATCCTGTTCTATTAACCAGTCTGGTGTAGGCTTTTTAAAAAGACAATTTTTCCCCCTTAAATGCAGGGAGGGGTGGAGGGGGTGAAAGCAAGGCATCTCTTTCAGTTCATTGAGTCCCAGCTTTCACTGTTGGGAGGTGGTTTCTAGTCACAGTCCATTCTGGCAGCTCTTTGATGAGAAGCGCTAAAGGCTTCCCAGAGGCACCAATTCCCATGTGCAGCTTGGGGTTCAAAATAACTTCTCTATAATGAAGTAGCCTCCACAGGAAGAGGCAAAGGAAAATACCCTTCTTTTTGTTTTTATACTTCTGAGTCCATGTTCTGTTACTGTAATTGAATACTACAGATTGAATAAAGGTTTATTTGGCTCAATTTGCTGAAGCCTGGGAAGAAGTTCAAGGTCCAGTGGCCACATCTGGTGAGGTGTTTCCTGTCAGAGACTCGGCAGAGTTCCGAGGCAGCACAGGGTGAGGCACGATGCCTTAGCTCAGGTCTCTCTGCCTGCTTGTATGTGTCTTCAGGCCTGAGGATGGAACCCAAGACCTCATGCATACAAGGCAACGTTCTACTACTGAGCTACACCTAGCTCTTTTTCCCCTGCTCTTTTAAAACCATGGTCCCATTGGATTAGCTCCCTCTACACAAACCTTCTGGCCTCATTTAGTGGTAATTACCTATCAAAGTCCTCACTTCCCAATACTGTACTGTAGTCAGATTAAGATTCTCCTCTCTTAATACCTCACAGTGGGAAGTAAATTTCAATGTGAGTTTTGGTGGGATTATTCAAACCATAGTAGTTTTTCACATGATTTGTTACAAAAATCCTGGAAATTGTGTAACCAACAGAGCAAAATGAATCTTCAAAATTAATTTTTGTTTTTAGAAACAAACTGCTCCAAATTTTCTCATGTGACTAGCATAATCACCATCTCCTTCCTTTCCTCAATCCAGATGAATTAAAAGAATATGTAGGCACCAGGGAATCAGGGTCTGGTTTCTAGGGGAGGAACCAGGAAGGAAGAAGCCAAGGAGGGCCAGAGGATGAAATATAGTTGTTTAATGTCCACTTGTATCACTTTCGAATTCCTTATTACAGTAAGAGGCTCTTGCATACTTGAAAATGAGATTTGAGATGGTGATAGATGGCAGTATGAGGTCCCTTCCTCCCCTCAGTGCTGACTTAAACTAAGCCTTTTTCCTTATCACCAACCTTCGGATGTTTTATTTTTATTGAGAGTGGGGGGTGCAAGGAGCAGCAAGCATGTGGACCTGAATGGCCAATAAAAACTGAGCAGAAAAACTGTTCATTAGGTCCATTCTCTTTCTATCCACTTGAACACATGCCTCAGAGGTTAATTTCACATGGTTTTTTATAGGCTGAAAGAAATCATGCCCACCACTTCCCACGGACTCCATTCTGCAATTTATGAGACTCTGGTCAGGGAGACTTATTGGTGTTCAAGTTCACAGGCCTTAGAGTTGAGAGGAATAGTGACATGAAAGTGATTTCCTAGTGAAGCAAAAGAATGTTGTAATGAGAATCCAAAATATCCTCAAGGGGGCCTGTAGTGTTGAAGTCTTGGTACCAAGTGATTGGCTTCGGGAAAGTGACTGGGCTGAGGGCTCTGACTTCATATGGATTCATCCACTGATGGAGTTGTAACTGCATAATGTTACTGGGATGTTCTGGAAACACTAGGTGGGACCTAGTTAGAGAGGTCACTATAGTCCCCAACCCCTTTCCTGCTCTCTGCTACCCTCAACCCTGGCCCTTCCTCCTCCTCTCTCTGTGCTTCCCAGATGCCATGAGGTGAGTGAGTTTCTTCCAACTCTTTCGCCATGATCTTCTTGCCTCACCTACGGCCTAAAATGAATGGAGCCAGCTGACCATGGACTGAAACCTCCAAAACCATGAGCCAAAATAAACCTTTCCTGCTTCATGTTGTTATTCTCAGATATTTTGTCACAACAAGGAAAAAGCTGACTAATACCGAAGGGCACAGTGGAGAAATGGTCAATTTCTGAGCTGCCCGTGGGGAGGAATTATATCCAAGGTGCAATTAGGGCCCTGGGGCAGCCTCCAGGATACACGTGCCAGTAGGCAGTCATCAGTAGCTGTAAACACAAGGCCCTTCTAGAAAGTGCATTAGTGGGAGCAAACATAACCCATCAACCACAATAAAAAAACAGTCATCTACTTCTGTGACCCAAGTGAAAAGACCCAGCTTGACAGGCACATTCTGCTCCCACACAACGAGAAGCTGGAGATTTTACCTTCTCATTTAAAGAACTGAAATGTGTGTGCATGTGTCTATGCGATGATTTTTCTGTGTGGTTTTACCAAACCTGTGAATACAGAAGAAGTCATATTTACCATTAAATCAAAATTACAAAAGCTTCAAGCCTCTACTGCTTCTGAAAAGAATTTCCTAAAATAGCTTTCTCCAAATATTTCAGAACTTCCTTATAGAAGTTACATATTTCTATGAATTAGTCTTCATTATCTGCTACTCGCAACAACTGCAGAAACTCAGACAAAGTCCTTTGCACCCAGTTCCCCAGTCTGTGCCTGCCGTCTCTGGCAGCCTGCTCCACCGGTGTTTAATAGTAAGTGAAGCCCAAAGCCCACTGTCGCTGAGTGTTGGCCTGGAAATGCCAGCAGTCCAGCCATGTGACTATGACAAAGGCATCCATCTGCTGACCCATGTGCCCTTTTTTTTTTTTTTTTACACTTTCACTACCTCCACCAAAATAGAGTCTCCAGCTTTCACCATCACCCCAAGGGTGGGCAGACTTCCGATGTTTGCAGGTTTGCCTGGCAGTACTTTTCCTGGTGGCAAGAGTGTAGATATCCCTTACTATTCTTTTCTATAGGTATGACCTATAGCAAAAGACTTCACAACATTTCAACCAACTATCACAGCTCTTTTTAATGGCCATACTGGGGCTAGTGATGTAGCTTAGCAGCACAGTACCTGTCTGGCAAGTGCAAGGTTCTGAGTTCAATTCCCCATACCAGAAAGAAAAAAAGTGGCCATCCATTTTCCCCAAAGATCTCCCATGCCAAAAGTGGATGCCTCTGTAGGATTGCTAGTATTTCTCCCCAGATCAGCACTCACCACAAAAATGCAGACCCTGGTACAGAATCTAGTTCACCTCTGCAGATCCACCCTCCCTGTGGTGAGGTTCTTCCTGGAGGCCCTCGTGCCTTCAAACTTTGATCAGGAACACTCTAAGCTATCCATCATGATTTTATAACTTCACTACCTCTTCATAGGTTGGAGTTGGACCCCTCCATTCTCTATAAATTCATGGAGGAACAGATGTGTGTGTGTGTGTGTGTGTGTGTGTGTGTGTGTGTGTGTGTGTAGTTAGTTAGTTAGTTAGTTAGGTTGAAGGAGAGATTGTGTTTTTAGCATCTGAGCCCAAGACACTGAGTTAGGCCATATTAACCTGATGGAAACAATCTATACCAGATTCTCCTTGTCCCCACCCAAAGTATGATCATCAAATTCCCCAAAACATTCATTTACCCAACATTTATTAAACACTTAGTATGTTCCAGGCACTGTGCTAGGTTTGGAGGAAAAGAGATGAGTAAAAGAAGTTTCTCTCATTCAAGATAGGTCTGTGTGAGAAAACAAACACATGAATTACAATATAATGTAATACTTTCTGTTGAAGGACCATATCAAGCTCTGGAAAGCAGAAAAATAGAAGATTCTTTCTGCTGGGCAGAGTTAGGAAAAGCATCTCAGAGAAGATATTTACATTGGGTGTTGAAGGATGACTACAAGTACCTTAGGAAAGGAAATGTGAAGCATTAGAGAGAAAGAGTCAGTGAAGAGCATTGGCTCAGAATCACAGAAGGTCATTGCATGTGCAAGGTAACCGTGAATTAGATGTGGCTGGAGCGAGTGGGTTGAGGAGAGATGGGAATTAGGAAGTGAAGCTGTGGAGCAGCTCACAAGAAGCCTAGTGTACTCTAAGGATGTACAACCTTTTCAATTTAGAAAATATTTATTAAACACAAGGTTTCTGAGTTCTGTTGGGCAACAGGAGGTGGAAAGATGGCTAAAGCACAGACAGCCTCTATCTTTGAAGTTAAGTCACACTGGGAGACTAACTTGCAGAGATAATTCAAGCGTGCCATTGCTCAGGGATAACCTGGAACCCTTAGCCTGAAGGGAGAGGGAGTTTAGGGTTGCCAAGGGTGGGCTTTCTGGAAGCATTATTGCTGAATTTAACCCTGCAAGTCAATTTTCTAACAAAGAAAAGGGAGCGAATCTTTCTAGGTTTATTTGAACCTCTTCTCTTACTTGAATCTCTTCTAAGTTGTGGATGTCAGGTAATTTGTCCCAGCAATGGAAAAGAGGCTTATTAATACATCAAGTTAAGCTTTAAGAGGTAGTCCCACTGGAGAAGATAAAAATTTTCTGGAGACGGATGGTAATGATGATTGTACAATACTATGAATGTCCTGAACAGCACTGAATTGTACACTTAAAATGCTATAATGCTAAATTTCATGTTATTTACTTTTATCACAATTTTTTAAGGGGAAGATAAAACCTTGTAAAATCTATGTTGGATATTGACACTTTTAAAATAAAGAATTGGAGGTAGGTCTGTTGTAAATAAAGAAATGCAGGAGGTAAAATGACAATGTGGTTTCATACTCCAATCCACAGCAATGTCTTTTCAAAACTAAAACTGACCTCTGTAATTTATCTGATACTGAGTTTTACAAGCTCTGTAATATAATCCTGCAATAATATGAGAGACAGAGACAGAGACAGAGAGACAGAGACAAAGATAAAGAGTCTAGACCATCCCACTACCTGTTTTTGTAAATAAAGCTTTATTGGGATCCAGGTGCATCCATTTGTTTTGGAATCATCTGTAGCTGCCTCTACTCTGCCACTGTGAAGTACAGTGGTTGCAACAGAGACTGTCTGACATGCAAAGCCCAAAGTATTTACCATCTGGCTCTCTAAAAAAAGTGTGCAGAATCTTGTTCTAGGCACTTGCATGTGGGCTGTATTATTAGATGACAGAATTGTATCAATTTTAAATTTGCCTACTATCAGGCTGTTTTGAGAATGCTCTTTATCTTAACAGAGGAGTTTATGATGGAACATTCACATGGTAGATAGGGGAATGTGGCAAAATAGTAAACTTGGCAAATTTGGGTTAAGAGTGAAAAGATGTTCATTGTAATATTTGTGCACTTTTCTAAATTCGAGATTTATCAAAATGAAAATAGAAAAAACCCTAAATCTACCTTTAGAACTACATTCCTTCTTGTACTTTTCTGTATTTTCTTGAACACTGGTGACTATGAATTTTTTTGACTGCAGATTAGAATAGTAAACTGTTTAATCATGGACAAAATCAAGCCCTTTCTGCTGTATAAAAAGTGTGTGCCAACCATCCTAACTTATTAGTCCCTCTCATGAATAACATTAGTTCCTCTCATGTTAACTTTTTTCTTTCAGATAATTGTGTTTTGGACACTTCACACACTATAGAAGTAATGCCAGCAAATCCTGTTGTGTATGGGATATAAAAATAACCAAATAAGTAATGCAATTTCCTTACTTATGTTTCTACAGTCACTCAGAAATGCAATGGCTTTTCTAATATTCCTCTTGTCATTTGTTCTCTACTCGTCTCAATGCAGGACTTGATTTTTGTTCGCTATTTTTTTTTTAAATAAGACTTGACCCCACAAGTCAATTAGGAGTATACAACATGTATGTAGGATGAGATACTTTTTTTTTTGTACTAGGAATCAAATTCACGGCCTTGTGCTTGCCAGGCAGGTACTGTGCCACTGAGCTACATCCTTGGCCCTTAGAAAGAGATACTTGAGCACAAATCAAAGAATGTGTAATTCTGTACTGTATTTTCATAATTCTATACCTCAGAATATATCTTAGAGATATTCTCTGCACAGACGTAGAAGGATTTTCTTTGCAGGGTTTTGTTTGTGAGTATGTAGAGGAACGGAAGGTATCTGGAGGTGAATGGGAAGAGGAATGAGTGAAATGCAGCAAGTTCTCACAGTGGAGTGATTTGCACTTTTAAGAAGTGTAGAATAAATATGTGCATAGTAATATGTGTGCAGCAAAATGATGCTTTGATGAAACATGAGAGAAAGTGATAGACAAAAACATTTATGGAAATTAGAGGTACACATACACAAGACACTAGTACATATTTTTTAGTACATATTTTTTAAAATTTTATTTTAAAGAGAATAAACAAAAGAGGACAGAACAAAGCAAATCAGAGCATAACAATGTAAGCAATATGACACTTGGCAACAAGACAAGTGGATATTAACAGCAGGTACCATAATGTCTCTTTCTTTGCAGTAGTTGAGCATGGCTTCAAATACAATAATATCAAACCATTCAAAAGAATGAAAGAATTACAAGGTATTCTGAATTGAATAACAGAAAATGATCAATGGCTACTATAATATCTCATTTTCCATAAAAAATTTGTTTATACTATCACATATATTAAAGTCCCAATAAGACACAACATGATAGAACCGATGGTAATAGAAGAATAAAAGCATGGTAAGACTTCAAAGCAAGATGATATTAAATCAGCAATGACTGCCAAAATGGCTTGTTTTCTTCAGTGTAGCTGTTCATACCATCACACATAATAAAATCAAACAAAACAGAATAAAACCATTCCAACCAATGAATGAAAACATTATAAGGCTTCAAAGCAATGTAATAGGGAACCATGATTACCACAAAATCTTATGTACTCAACATTTCTTACACTAGGGAGACTATGCTGTATTTATACATGTGAGTTTGATTTATTTCATTTATGAGTATGGTCTCAAGTTGCATCCACTTATTTATAAATATCTCAATGTGATCATTCTTTATAGCTGAGTAGTACTCCATTATATAAAAATACCACAACTTTTTTATCCATTCCTCAGCTGATGGGCACTTGGGTTGTTTCCAAGATCTGGCTATTACAAATTATGCTGCAATAAACATGGGTGCACACATATCACTGTGGTATGATGTTTTCAGTTCTTCTGGGAATATGCCTACAAGTGGAATAGCTGGGTCAAATGGGACTTCCAAACCCAGCTTTTTGAGGAATCTCCAGACTGACCTCCACAGTGGTTGCACCAGTCTATACTCCCACCAACAGGGCAGAAGAGTTCCTTTTTCCCCACACTCTCTCCAGCATTTGTTGTTGGTAGCTTTTTTTAATCTTTTGACATGCAGAACCTCTTTAATAAGATGTGATCCCAGTTACTGATTCTGGGAAGTATTTCCTGTGCAGTTTGATTCTTGTTCATGAATTCTCTACATACCCCTATGTCTTCAAGATTTTTATCTAATGTCTTCCAACAGATTTAGTGTTTCTGTTTTAATATTTAGATCTCTGATTGATTTAGACTTTAGTTTAGTACATGGTGATAGGCATGGGTCTAGTTTTAGTTTTTGACATATGGAAAGCCAATTTTTCTAGCACCATTTATTAAAGAGACTATTGTTCTTCCAGTGAACGTGTTTGGCTCCTTTATCAAAGATAAAGTGGTTGAGTGTGTTTGTAGTTGTAGTTGTATCTTCCAACCTATTCCATTGATCTTTAGGCCTGTTTTTATTCCAGTACCAGGTCTGATTTTATTACAGTACCTTTGGAGTATAACTTCAAGTCAGGGATTGTGATGCCTCCTGCCTTGCCTTTGCTGCTTAGAATTGCCTTTGCTATTCTAGGTCTCTTCTAGCTCCACATGAATTTTAGGAGTGATTTCTCTAGACCTATGAGGTATGTTAGTGGTATTTTGATTGGGATTGTATTGAATATGTATAACAATTTTGGGAGAATGGAAATTTTCACAATATTTATTCTTCCTATCCATGAACGAAGGATGTCTCCATTTTCTGAGGTCCTCTTCAATTTCTTTTTCAGGGTATTATAATTTTCCTTGAACAGATCTTTTACTTCTTTCATTAGATTAATTCCTAAGTATTTCATGTTTTTGGATGCTAGTGTGAAGGGTGTAGCATCTCTTTTTTCTCTCTAAGTATTTTTGTTGTTAGTGTATAGGAATGCTATTGATTTTTGAGTATTGACTTTGTATCCAGCTACATTACTGAATTTATTTACTATATCTAGGAGTCTTACAATGGAGTTTTGGGGGTCTTCTATGTAGAGTATCATGCAATCTTCAAATAATGATAATTTAACTTCCTTTTTTCCTATCTTTACTCCTTTTATTTCTCTCTCTTGTCTAATTGCTCTGGCTAGTATTTCCAGCACTATAGTGTATAGGAGCAGTAATAGGGGACATCCTTGTCTTGTGCCTGATTTTAAGGTAAAGGCTTTCAGTTTTTGGCCATTGAATATGATTCTGGCTGTTGGTTTGTCATAGATGGCCTTTATCTATTGAGGTAAAGACCATCTATTCCAATTCTCTGTAAGGTTTTTATCATGAATGAGCGATGGACCTTATAAAAAGCTTTTTCTGCATCTATAGAAATGATCATGTGATTCTTATTTTTGGTTCTATTGATATGGCGGGTTACATTTACTGATTTACATACGTTGAACTATCCCTGAATTACTGAGATGAATCCCACTTGGTTGTGGTGTATAATCTTCTTGATGATTTGCCACATCCTGTTTGACAATATTTTATTGAGGATTTTTGCATCTATGTTCATCAGGGAGATTGGCCTGTAGTTCTCTTTTTTAGTTGGGTCTTTCTCAGGTTTTGGTACTAGAGTAATATTTGCTTCCAGGAATGAGTTAGGACGAATTGCTTCCCTTTTGATTTTATTGAAGAGTTTGAGAAGTGTGGGCATTAAGTCTTCTTTGTATTTCTTGTAGAATTTTGCAGTGAATCCGTCTGGGCCTGGGCTCTTCCTTGTTGGTAAGAACTTAATTACATTTTCAATATCATTAATAGATATTGGGTTATTCAGAAGTTTTACATCTTCTTGACCCAGCTTTGGTAGTTCATATGTTTCTAGGAATCTGTCCATTTCTTCTGTGTTATCGAACCTATAGAGGTTTTTGAAATAGGTGTTTGAAATAGGTCTTCTGTATTTTCACAGAGTCTGTAGTGATTTCACCTTTTTCATTCCTTATTGCATGAATTTGAGTTTTTTTCTTTCCTTTTTTAATAAGGTTGATGAGGGGGCTCATCAATTTTATTTATTCTTTCAAAGAACCAACTCTTTGATTCATTGGTTCTTTGTATTGTTGTCTTAAGCTCTATTGCATTAATTTCTGCTCTGATCTTTACAATTTCCTTCCTTCTTTTGGCTTCGAGCTTGACTTGCTCTTCTTTTTCTAGATGTTTGAGTTGTAGCATCAGGTTGTTTATTTGTGTTTGTTCTGTTTTCCTGATGTGGGAATTCACTGCAATAAATTTTCCTCTGAGGACTGCTTTCATTGCATCCCACAGATTCTGGTAAGTTGTATTTGTATTTTCATTTGCTTGTAAATATTGTTTAATTTCTTCTTTAATTTCTTCTGTGACCTACTGATTGCTCAAGAGTATATTACTCCATTTCCATGTGTTTGTGGGGTTTTTGCAGTTTCTTTTATTATTAATTTCTAGTTTCATGGTGCTATGATAGATAACATGCATGGGATAATTTCAATACTTTGCATTTACTTAAGCATGTTCTGTGGACTAGTATGTGGTCTTTTTAAGAGAATGTCCTATGTGCTGCTGAGAAGAATGTGTATTCTGATGTTGTTGGGTGGAACACTGTATACATCCACTAAGCCCATTTGTTCACAGGTGTGATTCAGTTCTGTTATTTCTGTGCTGATTTTCTGTCTAGTTGATCTGTCTTTTGTTTCAGTGGGGTATTAAGGTTTCCCATTATAGCTGTATTATTGCTTATTTGATTTTCATTTCTGTTAATATTTGTTTTCTATGGCTGGGTGCTCCCAAATTTGGGACATATATGTTTAAGATTGTTGTCTCTTCCTCTTGAAGTTTTCCCCTAACTAGTATGTAGTGACCTTCTTTATCTCTTTGGATCATTCTTGGTTTGAAGTTCACATTGTCTGCAAACAGAATAGCTACCCCTGCTTTTTCTTTGGGCTCCTGTTGAATGGAGTATTGTTTTCCATTCTTTGACTTTCAGTCTGAATTTCCTTTTGAATTAAATGGGTTTCTGTACACAGCATATGGTTGGATGTTGTTTCTTGATCCATTCTACCAGTCTGTTTCTTTTAATTGGTGAACTGAGGCCATCTACATTAATGGTTATAACTGTCATATATTGGTTTATTTTTGACATGTTATCTTTCTGCTGTTGCATCTTTACTTTTCCACTCTGTTTAATTGTCTGCCTTGCTTAGTGGTTTTTTCCTATGTCTATCTAGAATGTCTTTCAGTATTCTTTGCAGGGTTGGCTTGGTTATCATGAAGTTCTTCAGCTGTTCTTTGTCATGGAAGTATCTTATTTTTCCATCCATTTTGAAGGACAGTTTTGCAGGATACATCAGTCTGGGTTGGAAGTCCTTTAGAATCTGAAATACTTCATTCCATGTTCTTCTTGACTTCATTGTTTGTGCTGAGAAGTCTGCTGTGATTCTGATAGATTTTCCTTTATAGGTGATCTGTCTTTTCTATCTAACAGCTTTTAATATTCTGTTCTTATGTTGGATTTCTGGGATGGTGATTATTATATGTCTGGGTGTAGTTTTATTTTAGTTATGGCTATTTGGAGTTTTATATGCTTCACTAATCCATATGTCAGTTTCCATTCTCATTTTTGGGAAATTTTCAGCTATTCCTTCTGTAAATAGCCTCTGGATATCATTTGTGTTATTCCCTTCTTTTTCATTTATCCTTATCAATCTTATGTTGTTTTTCTTTGCATCATCTTGCATTAGTACATATTTTTCAACAATTCATAAAATTAAGTGATAGATATTAAATATTTTTAAATGGTTGTCAGTAGAAAGAGGAAATAGGATGAGGAAATGTGTACTTAAACCCTTAATAAATTCTTTTTTTTTGTATCAGGGATCAAGCTCATGACCTCATGCTTGTCAGGTAAGTGCTTATACTGTTGAGCAAAATCTCCAGTCCAAAATCTTAATAAATTATTCAAATAAGAGAGGGTCTTACAGCATTAGTGATGAGCTTTAGGAAGAGAAGTAACATAAGAAGAGTCAAGAAACAACACACATATGCATGGACACATACATACATGCATACATGCATACATACATACAGAATGTGTAAAGCCAAGAGGCATCAGAGGGGCAGTTTATTAAGCCAATTCTCTCTCACCATTATTCTCTACCACTTATTCATCCTTCACAGTAGCCACAACAATCACATAGACCAATAATACTTAGTAAAAACATGACTTTTGAAGGCTTAATGTCAAAGTACAATCCTTAATAATGTGCATACCTCATTTAATTTAATTTTGCAACAATGTTTAGGAGTTACCAAATATCATCATGTTGTTTCACAGATGGGAAACTGAGACTCAGAAAGATTAATTAATTTTTCCAAGATGACATTGTTAGAATGTGGCATAACAAGATTTGTATCTAGTCCTGTTTGACTACAAAGGCTGTACTCTTAACATCTTTTATGTTGATGACACATGAAAAACACTCCAAAAATTCTTTCTAAGTGCCAAACCAAGCAAGACACCACTGCTTTTAGAGCTTCCTTCCAAATTTAAGGCACACAATTGGCATCCAAAACAAATTTCTGTTAATTAACATGCTTGTTATGACAGGTAACCCCAGTTCTGGCTCTCTTTAGGTTTACTCATTCATTGAAAAAAAATTGACTTCATCAAGAATCTACATGTGCTACACTGTTCTAAGCTAAGGATCCAGCAATAAACCACTCACACAGGTCCCTGATTTTACAGACTCACATTGTGGTACAAGAGGACTGAACAGTGTTACAGAAATGAACAAAGGTTTCTGAAATGCTCAGAAATGAACACTTCAGTGATGAAGTCCAATGAAGAGAATAAAACATGGCAATATGACAAAATGTGATTCAGAGGCTGTTTAAATGGGATGATTAGAAAAAGTTTTCTGAGGCACTGATGTTTACACTGAGATTTGAGTAATGAAAATGAAGATAAAGAGTCTACCAAGTAAAGAAATGCATATGCAAGGTCCTAACAGGAAACAGTGCAGAAAATTCAAGAACAAATAGAAGGTCAGTATGGACAAGGGGTAGTGAGGGGCCCATGATGAAGACCAGAGTGGAGGAAAAAGCAGAACCCAGGTCAGAGTGGGTTTTGAAGACTAAGATAAGGACTTCAGATGTCATTCAAATGGGAGTGAGAAACTATCAAAGTATTTTGGCAAGGGAGTAAAATATTCTCACTTAAATGTTTTTGACCACCTAGTTCTGGATAGAGAATAAACTGTAGGGGCAAGAGTGGGAATATAAGGCCAATTAGAAGCTGGTTAAGAGTTCAACAAGTCTCCTAGCTCCAGATATAAATGAGTAACTGCTATTGTATTTATCCTCTTGCTATAAGCAACTATATACACTGGACAAATACATAAACTAACTTTTTCAGACATCAGACAGTAACTAACGCAGAGAAGTACAGGTGTGCCAAACATTCACTATGGCTTTCTCCATCAGTATATTTTTCAAACAATGATAGAAATTGAGGACTATTCACAGTGTCCACAATACCAACATTTAAGTAATGATTAACAATTAAAGTCAGTGATCACAAATACAGATAGGAACAAGAGAATGACATTATGTAAGATATGGGAGTGACTATATATTAAGAATAACTAGGAAAGAGTCTGGATTAACTTAGAAATAAAAAGATTTTTAAAAAGAAATGTAATTTAACTTTTTCCTACAAAATAATTTTTCTGAGACAAAGTCTCACGATGCAGTTCAGGCTTGCCTGAATGAACAGCAATTCTTATGTCTCAAGTGCTGGGATTATAGGTGTGCACCACCACACCTGGCCTCCCTACAAATTATATTCAAAGGAATGACATGGTGAAGGAAAATGCCCATGGTTTATGTGGCAATTATGTGAAACAGCAAAAGTACACAGTAGATTGTTACACTGACATTACTTGCTCCAAATTGTTCTTAACAAATATCAGGGAAATATTTATAAAATTTCCTCTTTTATTGCTTTTTCTTACTATCATTCTTCTTGATACTTTTGTCTACAGTCTCATTGCCATTCTTTTTCTACAGTAATTTTCAATTGTAGTAATTGATTTAAGAATATTCTAGAAAATATAGAGAAATACAGAGAATGATTTCAAGATGCTAACAATTTGGCTAGTAATTCTTAAGAACAAAACCAAAAGATCTAAATCTTTTAAATAAGAACAGAAGAGGATATGAAGATTATTCTTTACTTTGCACCTAGACAAACAAAATATATAGATACATGAAAGTTGCTAAATTTTACTTAACTTACTGCTTTTCCTACTACTTTACAAGATTAGCTTCCTAATTGTGTACTAATAAATTAGTCTTAAAAGTCAAATGAATTCTAAAAGGAACTAGATGGATCAGGTAGGAGACAATGAACAGGCTGGGATGGTTTTTTTAAACTCCAGTGATGGATGCATGGAGTCCCATTTACTGGGACACATGGACCAAGGGACAGGCATAAGAAAAGAATTTTTTAAATTTTGTGGGCATTTGTCTTTGGAGATGCCTAGTAAATTTCCAAATAAAAATGTTAAGCAGCATGTTAGACATATGACTTAGGACTTTCTGGGTGCTTTTCAGGGCCACAGGTACAGATTTATTAATGATAGTCAGATAGATAGTATTTTAACTTATTTTCTTAGATGAAATTTCATAAAGACAAAGAGGAAATATAAAGGAATGGGGGCTAAAGACCTAGTCTTCAGACATGTCACAGTTTTTGCAAAGAGGAGACAACAAAAGAAATTTAAAAGGTGTGAATGGAAGGAAAGAATGTTAAGAACATGAGTAGCATGACAGAAACTGAGAAAAGAAACTAACAAGTGCTACTGAGAAATAGAGTTGGATAAGGAAAGAAAATGACTTCTAATTTTGGGTACATGGAGCTCCATAGATCATTAGTGACAAGAGTCTATTAAGTTATGGGGGGAACATATATAAACTGAGGAAATGGAAATTATGTCTATAGTCAAAACTTTTCATAAGTTTTGTTTGATAAGGAAGCCCAGAGGTGGATTTGTACTAGACAAAAATAAAAGACTGAGGGATTTGCTGTTTTCAATTGTTTTTACACTTTTATTTTGAAACTTCCACACTTAACCTACATACAACCAAAGATGGGTACTGTTTATCCCCCTGTATTCATCATCCAGCTTCAATTAACAACATTTTGTTTGTTTTATTTCATGCTTCATTATTTTTTTTATTTACCTATAATTTAGATATGATATAAAAATGCTCTTTAAAGAAGAGAATTCTAGCCCTTTGAAAACTGTGAGATGAGAGAATAAAGCCTCACCCAGAAGCAAGCCCTCCCTGCATGCCAGTGTGATGTGTGGGCTGCTGCTGAAGGGGGGACAGCCAGACTGAAGCCTTTCCCTGTGAGTCAGTGCTGTTCACCGACTGTAGGGTGAGAGAACAAGGCCTCAGCAAGAAGCAAGCCCTCCTTGGGAACCAGCGCCATGTGTGGGCTGCCACTGGAGTGGGGACAGCCAGACCCAAGCCCCTTCTGGTACACAGGCTGGCAAACAAGATGAGCCAACACCTTTCCACACCCCATAAGTGACAAGCTGATCTGGAGAAACACAGGCTGGGATGATAGCTATTGAGGTGAAATGCAATTGGATGCCTGTGGTGTTTGGTGTTTCACTGACCTTGCAGGTCTAAGGCCAGTGGTCTGATCATCTATTCAGAGGATGATGGCACACAGTGTGCCATCTAGGGTGGGTTTTCTTCTGAAAGGGTAGCAATTATTAATTCTCTATTGTCTTGTTTTGAAGTCCTGAATCATTTTCTTTGTTTTGTTGGGTTGAGATCGTTCTGCTTTGTTTTGTTTGATTTTGTTATATCTAATGGCAAGAGCAGCTGTTTCAAAGACAGCAAGATATATTATGGCAGCCAATTTGGATTTACTATTGTCTTGTTTTGAAGTCTGTTATTGCATTCATTGTTTTAGTTTTGTTGGTTATATTCTGTTTTGTTTTAATTGTGTATGAATGTATCTGCAGCTATTTTGAGAACAGCAAGAGGCATTGTGGTAACTATTACTGATTTTGTATTGTTTTGAAGTTTCATGTCACTTTTGATTGGTTTTATTGTTTTATTTTCCTTGGTTTTATCCCATTTATATATATACATATATATAAATATATACATATTTATATATATACATATATAAATATATACATATTTATATATATACATATATATAAATATATATATATTTATATATATATATACATACATACACACAGTTCTATGAGTTTTATAAATACATACAGTCATATAGCTGCCATCAAAACAAAGATCAAGAAAATATCCCCATAGAGCCATTATCTCTCACTTATAGACTCTGGGAAGCAGGCGTCTGTTTCCAATCACTGTGATGTTATTTTATTTTCCCATGTTGAACCAGCTTTGCATTCTCATGATAAAGCTCACTTCATCATGATGTACTGTTCATTTTTATGTTGCTGGATTGTGTTTGATAGTATTTTTTTGAGAATTTTCCACCTTTCATGTTTGTCAAAAACTGTTCTTGAAATGTGTTTATCTGATTTTAATATCAGGATTATGTTAATATCATAAAATTAACTGAGAAGTAATCTCTATTCTATCTTCCGTATTTTCTGAGAGTTACTGTAGAATTACAGACAAGAATTAGTTTTTTCTTAAGCATTTGGGAAAATTTGCCAGCAATTTTATTGGGACTTAAGGTTTTCCTTGTTGTGAGATTGTAAATTATAAAGGAAGCAAATGACACTAATTCAGCCGCTCTGAGATTCAGAATTCAGCAACTTGAAAATAACAACCTGGTGGGGATGGGGAGAGGGATTGGGAGGTTGAGATTTTCTTTCAGAAAATCAAGAAGAAACTGAGGAGTTGACAGAAAAATGAAAAGGTACAGAGAAGTCGAAGAGGCAGACTACAATGCAGATAAAGGAACAAAACAGTCTGGGATTTCTCCCCAGCCCGACTCTTCTGGAGCAAGGAGCACACAGGACCCCGGGGGACCCCAGGGAGAAATGGTGGTAGACTGGGCTGGTGGTGGTTGTAATCCATGGGATCAACACAAAGTCTCTCTCCCATGGGAGTCCATCCACAAGCAGCAGCTGGAGAGGGATCCAAGTGCAGGCACCTACCATATCCCTAGAGAGAGTGTAGGTTTTGGTGCCACTTCAGGAAAGTGTTGAATGTTTCTACTTGGTGTTACTGAGTCCTAGGGTTCTGGAATCTCTTTTTAGAGGTGGTTTCTAGGCTGTTTGTGTCTGAAACAAAGAAGACTAAAATGTAGCAAGGTTTTACATTTATTAAAGATTGGAAATGAAACATGCTCTGCAGAGCAAGTTTGGACCACATAAAGAAAAAATACACTCTATGGTGTGATAGTGGACTACTATGAAAGAACACAATAACCTAAACCTTGATGTTGTTTCCTTTTTGTATCTCCCACTCCTCAGACTGATGTCAGATCTAGGCCATCCTATCCCAAACTGCTCAAATTCTCATGAGAAGTTCATATGCAGGGCTTTGGGGAAAGTTCTGTACATATGTCCTGAAAATTTGCAATTGACAGATCACACCCACTTCCTCATCTAGTTTGCAACACCCTAATCTCATGATTCACTGGAAATCAGAACACCTGTAGGATGGTTTCACTTCAGGGTTTCCATTGTTACCTTCCCACAGTGACTGGGTGAGACACAGCCAGCCATTGGAGACAGCCACAGGCAGAAAGTGGACTGAATCTTGGAGCAGAGGCACAGAACTATAATTAGCCATACCAAAATATATTACTGAAAAATAAGACTAAAAAAGTAACAAAAGAGACCTTAATATTAGCCAAAAAGTCTTTTCACTGTAAGTCCCCACAGAGCTCAGCACAAAACAAAACAAATGACAGCAACAAACCCAATAGAAACATAGGAAGACAAGGTAAAAATGCCTACACCAAAGCTATCCACTCCCCCAAAACCAATCCATGGGGAACTGAGGAAGAGACTAGCAAAAGCCACATACCTGAATTACTACAAAGGATAACAGAGGAGGGTCAAAAACAGATCAAATGAGTGCTTGGTGAAATAACAGAAGCTATAACTAAAAAGATAATGGAAACAACAAACTAAATGATTAGGGAGCTTTCAGAAGACCTAATAAAACTCTAGTTGAGCTAAATAAAATGATACAAAACACAAATGACTAGTTAAGCAGAGAATTAGAGTCCATGAAAGTATTTCAATCAGAAATCCAGGGAATTAAAAAGTACATTGAAAGTGTGGGCAACAGAAGCAACTAATGTGAAGACAGAATTTCAGAATTAGAAGATAGGGATGCTTTCAAAGTTCAACTACTGGGAAACACCTTAAAAGCAACAAGAGAAAGTGAAAAATAGATTCAACATCTGTTATATAATGAAATAAGACTAATCTAAGAATAATTGGAATTATTGGAATATCAGAAAAGAGGACAAATGACTTTATTCTGTTTATATCAGAATAAACAATAGCAGAAAGTGTCCAAAATATAGAGAAAGAAATTAGCACAAAGGTAAGTGAGGCATATAGAACCCTAAATAGTAATCATGATCAAAAATAATATTTTCATGTCATATGATAGTTAAAATACCAGAAATCCAACACAGAGACAAAATGTCAAAAGCTGTTAGAAAAACTAATGCATTACTTACACAGATAAATCCATCACAATCACAGCAGACCTCTCAACACAAACCTTGAAGACCAGGAGAGCTAGGAGTGAAGTGTTTCAACCACTAAAAGATAACAACTTCCCTGACATATATACCATACAAAACTGTCCATCAGAATTGATGAAGCAACAAGGTATTTCTCAGACAAAGAATATCTCAAAAGCATTACAAAAATTCTCAAGGATATCCTAGGAAGAGATAATGAAGCTAACAATGCCAAAATGTCTAATAGAATAAGTACACTAGCAGGGTGAGCAGTAAAGAAGAAGGGAAAAAAGCAAGGAAAATGAGAGCCAGGAATATAGCTCAGTGGTGCAGCACCTGCCTGGCAAGTGCACATTCGTAAGTTTGACCCTCCTTATTAAAAAAAAAAAGAGAGAGAAATCAGTAATAGGAATATAATTAAATGCCCAAAATCAATCAACAGTTTTCAAAAATAACTCTCAAAGTGAATGAACGCAATTCTACAGTTAAAAGACACAGATTGACAAACGTATGATATATATGATATATATATATCACTATGATATATATATACATCATATATATCTATGATATATATATGAGGATTGACCTAATGGAGATATATATGATATGATATATATCTATATATATATGATATATATCATATTTGATATGATATATGTACATATGATATATATCATAACTAAATGCATATATGTGATATATATCATATATATGATAAATAACTATACTACTAACTCTGTTCATCCAAAAGAACAGTATGTATTTTCATTGTTCAATTCTGTGATCTTTTTTCATGCCTAGGTCTTGTAATAGACTCAAATCTATGCAGTTAGAAGTAAAAAAAGGTGAAATCAAAATGGATCCTGGCAAAATCCAGAAGATCATCAGTAACTACTTTAAGACCTATACTCTAATACATTAGAGAATTCAGGAGAGATGAATAGGTTCCAAGAAATATATGAAAACAAGGGTTAAACCGAGAAGACATAAAAATCCAAATATTAGTCAATGAAATTGAAAAAGAAATTTTAAAAAACTACCAACTAATTAAAGCCTGGGTCCTAAGGGAACCACTGCCAAGTCCTACAAGAAATTTAGGGAAGACATAATGCCAATATTCCTTAAACTTAAAGAAATCAAAAGGGAAGGAGTACTCCAAAGTAATTCCTGGAACCTAGCATCATCGTAGTTCCAAAACCAGAAAAAAGATCAAAGTAAAATAAGAAAACTATAGGCCAATCTCTTTAATGAACATAGATGCTAAAATCCTGAATAAGATGCAAAGAGAATGCAACAAATCATCAAAAAGATCATACATCATGACAAAGTAGGACTCATTCCAGGGATGCAGAGATGGTTCAACATACACAAACCAATAAACGTAATACGCCACATAAATAGAAGTAAGAACAAAAAATCACACATTCATCTTAATAGACTCAGAAAAAATGTTTGACAAAAATGCAACATCCAAGCATGATAAAAAGTCTGAGGACAATAGGTACAGAAAAACTTTATCTCAGACTAATAAAAAACATTTATAACAAACCAATGTCCAACATTACATTAAGTGAAGGAAAGCTTTCCCTTTAAAATCAGGAACAAGACAGTATGTTATGATCACTCTTGTTCAATGCATTTCTCAAAACATTAGCCAGAACAAGCAGGCAAGAAAAGAAAACAAAAGGAGTATATATAGGAAATAAGTCAAATTATCATTATTTGCAGAAGACATGATGCCCTACATAGAAGATCCCAAAAATTCCACCCAAATACTCTGAGAATTAATAACCAATTTCAGTAATGTATCAGGACACCAAGTAAATACACAAAAACCAATAACATTCTTGCACACTAATAATAAACACCAACAAACACATGAAGGAAACCTTTAATAATAGCATCAAGAAAAATTAAATACTTAGGAATTAACCTAAGCAAGGGAATGAAAGACCTCTACAATGAAAACTGCAGTACTTTGAAAAAATGAAAACCAAGAGGACACCAGAAAATGAAAAGATATCCTGTTCCTGGATAGGCAGAATCAATAATGTCAAAAGAATCATACTTCCAAAAGTGGAATACAGATTTAATGTAATTCCTATCAAAATACCAATAGTCCTCACAGACTAGAGGAGAAAAAAAAAAACCTTAAAGTTCATATGGAACCAGAAGAGACCCAGAATAGCAAAAGCAATCCCGGACAATAAGAATAAGGAAGGAAACTTCACAATCCTCAATTTCCAAGGTATACTACAAAGCTACAGTGATAAAAAATATCATGGTACTGGCATAATAAACAAACTCATGGATCAGTGTAGCAGAATAAAGGATACAGAGATCTCTTTAGGCATACTCAACTACCCAGTATTTGACAAAACATCCAAAAACTTCGACTAGAGAAAAGGTAACATTTTTAACAAATTATGCTCAGAAAAGTGGCTATCCATATGCCGAAGTTTGAAGCTAGACCCATATTTTTAAACATGTATTAAACCAAAATCAAAATGGATTAAATGTTGAAACAGAAAACTTAGTTTGCTGGAAGACTAGGTAAAACTCTTGAAGACATAGGTGTAGGCAAGTATTTTCTGAGCAGAACACCAGTTGTACAAGAAGTAGAACCAAGAATCAACAAATGGTATCATATCAAATTAAAAAGCTTCTGTACAGCAAAAGAAACAACCAAAGAATGAAGAGAAAAACCTACAAAATGGGGGGGGGGGGTTACCAGCTAGTCCTTGACAAAGGACTGATTTCTAGAATATATTAAGAATGAAGAAAATTAGACCCCACAAATTTAAACACGTAATTAAAGAAGGGCAACTGAAATGAATAGACAATTCTCAGAAGAAATATAAATGGCCAATGAATACTGAAAAAATGTTCAACATCACTGGCAAAGTAAAAGAAGTGCAAATTAAAAACTCTAAGATTTCATTTCACTTCAGGAAGAATAGCTATCTTCAAGAAATCAAACAATAACAAATGCTGGTGAGGCTATGGGGAAAATGGAACTGTTCTTCACTGTTGGTGGGAATGTAAACTAGTACTATTACTAGGATAATCAATATGGAGATTCTTTAAAAAACTAAAACTAGATATTCCACTGGACCTATCTATCCTACTTCTGGGTATATTCCCAAAATTGTTAAATACATCACAGTATAGTGGTATAGGTATACTTATGCTTATAGCAGTGTGACTCACAATAGCTGAATTTTGGAAATGGCCTATATTTCCATCAACAGATGAGTAGATAAAGAAAATGTGATATTTATACACAGTGAAGTATTCCTCTACCATAAAGAAGGATAAACTTAAGTCATTTGCAGGAAAATAGACATACCTTGAGATTGTAACGTTAAATGAAGTAAGACAGACACACAAGCTTAAATATTGCATGGTATTTCTTACATGAGAAACCAAAAATATAAATAAAGAGCAAAATAAAAGATACCCAGCAAGAGATATATAGACATTTAGCATATAGGGAGAGAAATGAAGAGATGGGAGGATGGGGAAGGGAAGGGAGAGAAATTAGACTAAGAAGAGAATTGACAGAGCACCGTCTCCCCCTCCATTTCTCCTTTTATGCTGTTGGCAACAATCCTCAGGTGGGCCTTCCACACCCAGCACCATACTGAGTTCAGTTAGATGTTACAAGTTGACCATTAGTTAATCCACCACACTCTCTAAAAAAAACAGAAATAGAAAAGTTGTGATTTAAAAGAAGAAGAGTTGCAAGCGGTAATTTTATGTGCTTCCTCTGAATCAAGAGAATTGTAGGACTAAAAGGAGAGTTGACTGAGAGTTATGTGACAATTGTACACACCCTGCAGTGGGAGAAAGTAGACTAGATGAAAAATGTGTGAGGTGTGTAACTACCATATCAGTACTCTTCCTAGGCAGACAGGCATACATTTTGCTGCATTGATCCTTTGTCTTTAGGAGAACACGGCAGCATATTAATATACCAAAGTTTTTAAAGGAAGTCAGTATTATCAAAAGAAAGATTTGTTTGCCTTACAACTGCTATACCTTGAGGATCCTGAAATACTCTCACTTTCCATCCAGCACCAGCAGAACCTGGAGACTTTTAGTGCCTTCTTGTCATCTCATTCTGGGGACAACTGGACTGGAAAAGCATAGAAGGAAGGAACTGGGAGAGAGGAGATAGGCAACTTAATGCATATTGGATGTGAACTTCAAATAGACTAATTGGCTACTTAATGGGCAAGTGTGGAATTTTCTTTCCCCATTCTATTGACTACTATGTCTGTATGATTGCCAATAGTAATATTTTTCTTTTAGATAATACCTTCAGGTTTTTATATTCTTGGCTATCAAGTGCATAATTAAGGAGTTATAAACCCATTAAAATTGAAAATTCCATTTTGCTTGTCTTCTCCGGTAGTTACAGATCTATAAATGGCAGCTTGTTGAGTGTGCATTGTATGTTAATAACTCTCAAGCACCAATAGATACTAAGAAGTGTGTTTCTTGCCCTCAAGCATTTCCCTTGTAAAAATGTTAAGCAGTGATGAGTAAATAACATATAAATCCATTCTCAAGCACAGCAGCTGGAGGTGGCATAGGAAGAGATAATGTGGCTCAAAGGGAACTCCAAGAAGAGTTGACCTAATGGCCTCAAAAGGAGCATTAGACTTAGATAAGTGGAAAAGGAAGCACAACGATCCAGGCAGCAGGGTCAAAGGATTCAGCTGAACTTAGGTGCAGTAGAGAACCTTGTTTGCTTGGCTAAAGAGTTTACATTTTTATCCAATGGACTAAGAGAAGGCTTCAGGAAAGAGATTCCAGTGTTTCTTTGAGGGATATTCCTTTTCCTCTGGCCTTTTCAAATACTTTCCCAGGAAAAACATAAACACCCTTTAGCATCCCCATAGCTCCCTGAAGCAACTCACAGAATTCAGTTTATTTCCTTATGAAACTAGTCCCTGTGTTAACTTATTTCATATCTATTTTCCTTATAAGACTATAAAGCCCAAGAGAACAAAGACCTTGTCTATTGTGGCTTCCTCAACAAATATTTGAAGAAGAAATGAAAGAACAACTTAGCTCATGCTGATGGTTTCTCTGTGTTGATCTAGCGCCTATGGACTCTGAACCTTCCTATCTGACTACCCCTTGCATAGCTCTACTTGAATGTCACATAGACACTACACATTTCACCATATTCAAAACTAAATGATTAGAAACAGAAAGACAAGCCACAGACTAGGATAAAATATTTTTAAAACATATATTCAATAAAAGATACCCAACTAAAAGTTTATTACTGAGTTCTTTCAACTCAATAATAATGTAAATAGCTCAATTCTTTAAATGGGCAAAAGATTTAGTATTCATCAAGAAGATATGCATATGAGAAATAAGTATGCAAAATATGCTTAACATTATTAGTCATTATGAAAATTCAAACAAACACCAGAATAAGATATCAATATATATGTACTAGAATGGCTATAAGTAAAAAAAATTAACATACCAAGTGTTGGCAAGGATGTAGGGTAACTGAAGCTGGTGGTGATGATATAAAATGGTACAATTCCCTTGGAACATGTTTTGATGGTTTTTAAAAAGTTTAACATAATAATCACAAATTCCAACTATTCTACTCACAGGTATTTACCCAGAATCCACATGAAAGGATTCCCAAGAGAAAGGAAAATATTTGTCTACACAAAGGCTTGTGAACAAATGTTGGTAGCAGCTTTGTTTGTGATAGCCCCAAACTCAAACAATACAAATGTTCTACAATAAGTGAATGGACAAAAAAACTTGTAGTATACCCATAAAATGGAATATTACTAAGCAAAAACAGGAAGTGAACTATTAGTACATACAACAACATTAGTGGATTCCAAATAATGCAGAGTAAAAGAAGCAAGACCAAAAAAAAGAGTAATACTGACGACATTCAAAAAGCTTCAGATTTTGTAACTTTTCAGGCTTTGGATTTTTGAATTAGGAATGTTCAACTGAAGGAAGGAAATGTGGAGAGAGGGACTCAACCATTTATATAAAATTCTACAAAATCTAAACTAATACATAGTGATGGGGTGGTGTGGGGTGAGTGGAGGGATGGCTTACAAAGAAAGTATAGGAAACATTAGGATAATGGAAAAGTTCACTGTGGGATGGGGGTCATGGTTTTGTGAACATAAATGTATGTTAAAATCTATCAGATAGTAAATATTAAATATGTGCAGTTATACCTCAAAAAAGTTATAAATAAAACCAACATGGTTAATCCTTCCCTCACAACTTGGTTTTCCTTTTATTTTTCTTCTTGAAATGTCAGCATTCTCTGCTCATACAGTATGTCAGAATGTTGGAGTCAGCTCTAGCTCTTTCCCTTCCCTCTCACCAACCCACCAAGAAGCTATGTTCTAATCTTATTTTAAAGAGGATAAAACCAAGGAGAATAAAATAGAATAAAACCAATAAAAAAAACAGTATAAGAGATACAGGACTTCAAAACGTTATGATATCAACAATAGTTACCATAATGCCTTTTGTTGTCTTCGAAATAGCTGCAGATCTCTTCAGACATAGTAAAAATCAAACAGAATAGAATAGAAACAATAAAAACAAAGCAATGAATACAATAAAAGACTTCAAAACAAGCCAATAGTAAATCCAAAATGGCTACCATAATATGTCTTGCTATCTTTCAAATAGCTGCTCATGCCATCAGATTTAACGTGATCAAACAAAACATAAGAGAATAAACCCAACCCAACAAAACAATGAAAATGATACTTACGGTTTCCAGGTGGGGATTGCTTCCTGATGGGGCTTTGTTCTCTCCCTCTGCAGTCTGTGAATGGCGCTGACTCACGGAGAAAGGGTGGGATTTAGATGTCCGCACTCCAGCATTGGCCTGCACTTGTGCTGGTTTCCAGGTGGGGATCACCTCCTGGTGAGGCCTGGTTCTCTCCCCCTGCAGGCTGCAAACGGCTGCCATTTGTATTTCTTCATCTGAGAAATGCGTGTTCATCTCAGATGCCCATTTTTATACTGGCTCTTTGAATTTGGAGGGGGGAGTTTTTTTATAGTTATCAAGGCTTTGCATTTAGGAAGTGATAGAATGGGAGTTTGAGACTCCTTTATTGGCTCCTGAATTTCCCATCCAACACTGTGCACTATATGCTCAATTAATTAAGAAAAAGAGAATTAAGTCGGTGAGAAAAAATAACATGAAAAGTTTTGCTTTTCAACTTTATGATATCAACAATAGTTACCATAATGCCTTTTGTTACCAAGGCATTTGGATTTACCAATCCAAGGCATTTGGATTTACTATTGGCTTGTTTTGAAGTCTTTTATTGTATTCATTGCTTTGTTTTTATTGTTTCTATTCTGTTCTGTTTGATTTTTACTATGTCTGAAGAGATCTGCAGCTATTTCGAAGACAACAAAAGGCATTATGGCATTATGGTAACTAAATATCAAAAGTTGAAGTTAAGGTTTACTTCATCTTCTTGGTAGGTCTAAAATGCCCAGATCACATATAGCTGCCTCACTGAAAGAAAGGGCAAGGTTTTTATCCAGATTTTCTTGGAGTCATAAATTGCTTCATTCTTATATACAGTGTTGCCTTGAGCCACCATTTGGAAAATGAAACTATTAACCAGTCCTGGAGAGGAATGTAATACTTATTGGAAAGGGAGCAAAAATTGAGAAAACTGAACAAAAATAAAATCAAGACAAGGGAAATCCGAGAGCTCAAGAATATACTCAGTAGAGCTTAAGGAAAAGAAAAAGAAGAAAAAGTAGACCAAACCATTGAAACCAACCAATCTGACAAGGAGAAAATACAACAAAGTAGCAGTAGTAGGAGAATGATGTAGTGTATGGTTTTTGTTGCTTTGCTTTACATGCAGATTTCTTGCCAAAATAGTAAACACGTGTGATAGTGATTCACATGCTCTATATAAAACTAAATAATATACACAAAGCCTTCTAAAATATATTCATTGTATTTCATTTATAATCAATAATACCCCATGATAGGAAGCATCTTCAATATCATATTTAAATACTTTTGAAAGCAAAAAGCAACAAATATTCTTTGACACATGAAGAACAGATATTACTACTACATTATTCATATGAGTCTATGACCTTAACTGTCTACATTACTTTATTTCTGGAGTATTTACAAGTACTTCCTTTAATGTACCACTTACGTGGTAGTGAAGAAATACAATATGTTTGAAAATTAACTATAAGAAATTAGAGAAAGTAGGTTATACGGAACATTACCTATTTTTAGATTCTCAATCCTGAAACTATACATCTGATATTTTAAAATGAAGATCACATACAATTCTCTTGGATGACTGCCTCAGCTCCTGCCTTGCATGTGATCATTTTGGCCACGCCTCTGTTCTCTGTGTCTTGACTGACAGTTCAACAGTCCTCCCCCTCCCCCGTCTTCACTTGTCTCCTACTTCTGCTGTCTCTCTGGTCCCCTCTAGGCATATTGTGGTCCAGTCCTACCTCACAGGTCTATAATTATGTTGTGTGCAGAAAGCAGGTTGGAAAGGATGTCAGTTGTAGACATATCTGCCAGCAGATGAGTGAAAATGTGGCTTCACTTGCCTTATGCACTGGGAATATCTCTGACAGAAAAGAAAAAAATATATGTACATATATATGTGGCCTCTGTCATGCTGTCAGGGCAGCTGAACCTGTTGTGATCTGCTGTGTAGGTGTCAGCTTCACAGCTTTCTAGTGCCCTGAGGCAGACTTAGGTTGAGTGCTCAAATGCAACCAGAAATCATCTCTTGGAAATCTTAGTGAAAGGCATCTGTTTTTCTTTTTTCTCTCTCCATTTATCAAGATTATCTGGAAATTTTAACTGCTTTTATTTATACCTTTTTTGTATTTTACCATTTTTAAGCTTCCCCTAATTATAAGACACTATCTCAACATGATATTGCTATAGTTTGAACAGTTACTTTTAGCAAGATGATGTTGTCACATTAATGATTCTATAACCTTTAGAAATAAGGAATATATAAACACTAGCCGTTTCCATTAGAAACAATATTTCCTTCCACCTTAAAGAAAAATATGATGCTCACATACTGAGTGCAGGGTAAAGGAAATCCCATTCTAAGCTTAGAGAGAAACTAGCCTACATTTGTGGTTATAATATCTGAAGTTATCTGTTAAATTTATCTATAAAATTCTGTTACTATGATGAACTAAACAGTGTGCTTTCTGAAAATAAATTAATATAATTTCCAATAAATATGTGATGTAGCTGACATGTGCAGGCCAACTTCTTGCTAAAATCAGGTAGAAATATGAGTAAAATAAAGCAAAAATGATTTAGTTAATGCATAGTTGAGCTCAAACTAAAGAAAGGAAATTCATGGGGCTGCAGAAAAGACAGGCAACAAAACCTAAAGTAGCATGATTGAAAGGGAGGGAACCTAGGCCAACAGACCCAGGGAGGGTTCTTTGGGTTTGACGCTAATATTTGAATATATGTGCCTATTAATATTAGTTGTCAATTTGACTGAATTAAGGCACTTGGAGAGGTGGTTGGATCATGGGGTCACTACACTACACAACAGGGGTTTACAACTGATATTCACAGCAGAATATAACGTTAGGACGTGGGGCCCAGCTGAAGAGGGTGAGTCACTTGGGGTGTGCTTTGAAGGGTATCCTTCTCCCTGGGGGTCTTCCCTATGCACTGCTTCCAGCCACCAAGTGTGGAGTTGAACAGGTTTCCTCCACTGTGAGGTTTATGCCTTGAAACCATGAACTGAAACCTCTGAACCTTGACCTGCATATAAATCTCTCCCCCTTTAAGTTTCAAGTGTTAGGTATTTTTCCTTCAGTGAAAGGAAATCTGGTTAATGCAATGTCTTTACAAGAAGAGAAGAATTGAGGCTCAGATTGTTTAGAGGCAAGGGTTGAGCACTGTTGTTGTTGTTGTTGTTGTTGTCATTGCAGTTGTCCTGTGAAGAACGACCTTAGCAACTTGCATCTGCAAACCTGAGGAATATCTTCTGGGCACCAGATGAAGTGAGTCACCTATGAATAGTCAGAAGCTTGAACCCAAGCTTTATCTTTGCAACACCAACATGACAAAGGAATGAACAAAAAATCTAGAACAGACAAGAACTATAGGGTCTCTGCTAAGGAAAACATAAAGGTGATGTCCACTAAAAAGAACCACGTAACAGCCACGCTCACAGTAAGATATTGCACTCATAGAAGAAAGTAAGTTGCTCTGAAGAAGAGTCAGATAATTGAGTCTGAAGAATGGAAGATAATGGAAGGATCTGAAAAGGTCTATAAAATAAATATGATTAAAGTATTTAAATAGACTTTTAGGATGATACAATACAGCAATCAATCAGTTAAGGTTTTACCCTGTGGTATCCTAAGCTGAGATGGATGGAAACAGAAAGGGTTATACTAGTTGGTATGGTTTCCCAGGCATTTGAGAGGTACCATAATTATAAGCACTATAGGACATGATTCTCAGGGTACATAGCAAGGTGGTGACAACCAGTCATATAAATGAAAGCATGTTGGTATGAGGACATGATATATAATTGAATACCTACCACAAGCTCTAAGTGACAACTCTAATACTCTATTTAAGTGTCTTTTAAAATTGTAGAAAATGTGATAGTTTACCTTAAATAAAATGGAGGTATTATTGCAGTGGGAAACAATGGAAAAGGACTCAAAAGGTTCATGGATGTTGACATGCTAGAATAGGTCTTACCTTGTGAGCTGACCCCTGTGGGTTCAGTCCTTCCTGGAGGAAAGTCCACTTACCAAGGTGACAAAGAATGCATGGGTGAGGGGCACAAGCTTTACTGAGAAGCCCTTGGCTTTCTTCCATAGCCAGACAGGATGATAGGAGACACCACTTCACACCTTGGAAACCTATAGCAATGGAAATAATAAGGAGTCCATAATAACAGAGATTAAATGGCAACACATAACCATCAAAAGTAACATGAGCAAGATGGGCATAATTCCCACCAAGGCAGCAAGGATGGGTTAGCAGCCGGGGAGCTTGAACTATAAGATCTAGAAAGATGGCTCAAGGAGCATTTGTTCGTAGAGAAAGAGAGATGGGCAAGCAAGAAAAACATATTCCAAAGATGAGTAATAGAATAATAATGATCCTAAGGCAGGAGTCAGCTGGCCTGGTGGAGAAATGTGACCCCAGGATCAGTGCTCAGGTCAAAACCAGTTCTGTAACCCAGAACCCATGACTAAAAGAGAGGTCGGAGCTCCATGAGGAAAGACTTTGCACCTCACGGCAAGAATACACTGGAGGCTGGGTATGGTGGTACATGCCTGTAATCCCAGCACTTGGGAAGCTGAGGAAAGAAGACTGCCATGAGATCAAGACTAGCCTGACAGTGAATTTAAGACCATCTTGAACTACATGCTGAGATCCTCTCTCAAAAAAAAAATAGGACAAAGGGACTGTGTGGGAGTCATTCTCAGGAAGGTCAATGACCACTTGCTCAGATCAACATGGACTACTGGAGACAAGCAGCTGTCAGGTAGTAAATGGTGATCTGGCCCAGTGTCATCTCACAGTGGACTCAACAATGCCCAGATCCATCTAGAAAACCTTCCCTTGGCTTCAAGATATATATTTGGAATGGACATAATTAAGAGTTGGCAGAAATCCCACCTGTAATTTGGTTCATTATCTATAGACTAAGAGCTAATGAAGTATGGAAAACCAAGTAGAAGCCCGAAAACTAATCCCCTGACCAAGGCCACAGCACTAGACAGGGTGACAAAAATTACTGTTTATCCTCAAAGATTTTGAGAATTTAAAGATGATGGTCCTTGTGATATATCTCCATCTAATTCATCAGCTGACCCCTGAGAGAACTGAATGGATGTGGACATGTAACAGTCAACTACTGTAACTTAACCAAGAAGGAGAGAAAGACAAGGAAGGCTCTGGGGCATGAACAAACTTCAACCACTTAGGACACGTGACCTTAAAGATTCCTCAGTTCTCAGAAGTATCCGTAGGGGAGAAAGACAAAGTATGGAGCCTCTGGAAAACGCTGATAGGACACTTTCTGACTTTCTGGCCCAATGGTGGATAATATTAGACCCAATGAGCCCTAAAATTGAAGGACATGAACAATCAATCATAAAATGGAGGGCATGGGGCTAGGTTCAAGCAGATCCAGCAAGCACAACTCTGTGGAACAAACAACTTCCCCAGATTCCATGCCACCTTCCACTGTTACCTCCCTACCCCTCCCTCAGTTTCCACCATGGCTTCTTGGTGGCAGGGTGGGAGCTGTTGTATGACCGAGGATGAAAAAGAAACGGCACGAGCTTGGTTCATAGTGGAGGTAAATTTGCTTTGGATGTCGGCACAAGCTGAAAACGAAATATTTCTACACTCCAGGCCTACTCAAGTGTCCCAGAAAGGCAGTTTTAAGGGCAGATCCCTCTGAAAATGGATTCAGATGACACATGTCATCACTCATTTTATGTGGACCAAGACCTCTGGGCAGTGGCAGGTAACTGGCAGGTAACTGAGCTAATTAGTTCAGGGTCTAGAAGGAATAAGATTGAAATACTGATTTAAGGAATTCTGGGGAAGATCTGTATGAACCTATATGACTAGGCACAAAGTGAGAGGTCATCCATACTTATCCAAGAAAATATGCCAAAAACGAGGGATAATTAATAAATTGGAGGAGGTGTTTCAAATCTATACACCCTCAAATCCTACAAAATTCTGCGTGTTAAGGCACTCAGATATTCACCATCTTACAATTCTTCCTTCCCGAAGAACCCTGCCACTGGCCCTTCTCGATGCCATGTATGCAGTCCTCACCATTCTATCCCAGCCGACGATGCACACAAGGTGCAAGCAGAGAAAGAGTGAGGCCTGTAATTCTCACATCTCATTCTCTACTCAGAAAAGTGGTGTGTGCTCGCTTCTTTATCGTGTTTCTATGATCAGACAAGAGAACAGCCCATTTCTCAGTGTCCCTAATAAGAACTTACAATCAGATTCCATCTCTCTGAGTCATTCTACCCTAAAAAGTGATGGGAGGGGGAGCTAGGACACTTTCTCTGCCTAGGAAACAGTTTACAAATCTGTGTCCACAGAATGGTGACATTGCTTTTAAAGAGTAGGAGGGGGATGGTTCTTAACTATTTAGACTTTACAAATACAAGAAGGAAATTCAGTAACACAAACTGAGAAAAGCTTATAGTTAATAGTTATTATGACCTAGCAATGTTTTGGTTGAAAACAAAAAAGACTTGTCTGAAAAATTCTGTGGCCAATTTTAGTCCCTGTTTTAATTTCTATCTCACTGCTCTATAAAAGAGCCAGCTAGTTAATTTGAGTCTGCTGAGAAGAACATTATCTTTGCTCTTGCCATGGGTTCCTGAGACATCCGTAGAACCAACATAGTACCACTGCCAGGAGTGCTTCAATATATCCTTCAAACAAACAGGCTTAAGTAAACCCCAAAGAGGAAATGGATAAACAATTCACAGTAGCCCTGAACTGTTAAAAGGAACAAGAAGAAATGCTCACCTTTAACAACAACCAAAGAAATGCAAAGTTAAACAGTGGCAAAATGTTTGTCCATACATTACCAAACATTGGCAAAGTTGTAGGGAAGTGAAAACTCCCACACAGTCCTGGTAGGAGTGTAAGCATTTTGGCGTGTAGTTTACCAAGAGCCAGGAAATTGAAACTTTGTAGAGAATGCACACTCTTGAAATGATGTCATACAAATATACAAAAGGATATGCATAATATCTTTTAGTTACATTGTCATAGAAAAATACTGGAAGCAGCTTCAATATCCATCAATTAAGGAACTGAAACCATCATGATATAGACAGAAAATTACATAGTGATTTCAAATACAAACAAACTAGTCTAATAAGCATCAAAATAGGATAAAGCTTGGAAACACAGTGTTAAGTAGAAACAGCAAAATACTATCTATGCAAACATTTTAAATAATCCAAAAAGCACTATAGATATTATTTGTGGATCCATGAATATGACATAAAGTATGAATACATAAAAAAAGAAACAAGAACTAACTTGAAGAGAGCAGTTAACCCTAGGGACAGAAAAATATTTTAATTCTATCCATTACTTTTTTATGCCTTAAAAAAAAATCTGAGTGTTGGTCATTGGTAAAGTGCTTGCCTAGCCCATGTGAGGTCCGTAGTTTAACCCCCAACATCACACACACACACACACACACACTGCAAAATAGTAACACTTGTTAAATCTGAGTGGCATGTACTTTTCTGTTTGAAAAGTTTTATCATCTAAAAAGTTAAAATAATGTAATCAATTCTTTAAAATTCAGGTATAAGATGAAATCAAGTAGAGACACTAGGCCTGGGCCATGGTGACTGCACGATTACAGGGCAGAGGGGATGAGTGGACTCAGAGAGCCAGTGCAGGCCCCTCCTTGAGTGTTCGTTGAAGGGCTACAGAAATGAGAGCAGGCCCAGGATGCAGCTGCACTTGGCTCTTGCACTGGGTTGGAAGGGATGGATCAGAGGAAGAATTCAGCTGACTGGGGACAGGTGAAGGCAAAGGCACCTCACTGAGTGTCAGAAGTCTTGAAGGGTGGGTTCCAGGACTGGCTCACTGTGCGGATGGATGCAGCTTTTCTCCTCCCCTCCTGCTCTGCTCTCTCATTTACTCTCCACCCAGCCCTCTTCCTTGTTCAGGAATTGTCTTTCCCCAACTCTCATCCTGGGCAGCCAGCCTTTTCCAAATTACAGTATGATTGTTTATGTTCATTTATTTGTTTTATTTATTTAGTAAGGGGCTGCTGTTCCTAACAGTATCTTCAAATAAATTAAAATTTTCTTACAGCATCAGAAAGTAAGTAAATTTTAAAAATTGTATGGCTTCTGATAGATGCATAGTCTCTTACCCTGTTCAGTACAGCCTGAGGGGAAAAAAGGCATTCCTTTCTAATATTTGCTTGATTTCAAGTCTTTCTAATAATAATTTATTACACACATTCTATAGGCCAATACAATATCCATAATTCACATTTAATTGTTGTGAAAAAGTAAGAGCAAAGGAACAACTTGTGAGGTATCTTATCCCAGTGTTACAGCCTATCTCCAACTCCTCGATATGAAAACCAACGCTCAGAGGGTCCGTGTCTTAGCTAAGTTCCTAAAATGGCGCAGCAGAAATTCAAGCTCAGTGAGCTTCAGGAGCTCAGCCCCGGCCACTGGGCAACCAGGAAAGAACTGTTTGCCTCAGGAAAAACTGCTCTAAGCAGGAAGTCTGGAAAGGACACTGGGTCATATTTTACTGAGCATTTATACAACTCAGGAATCCCGGGGATTTTTTTTATTTGTTTTATTTTTATTTGTTTTCTGTTTTTATTTTTGTTTGTAAATTTAGGTCTTTGTGACTTAGGTGTAAGAACTGAGATGATACAATTTTCAACAAATTTTATTTTAAAAGTGTATCATCACCCTCAAGTCTGGAAAAATATATTTCAGAACAAATAGCAGACGTCTAAAAAACTCATTTCTCTGCTGTCTCTGCTTGCTTGCCTGTCTGTCTGCATGTCTGCCTGCCCACCTGTCTCTTTCCCTCCCTCTCTCTCTCTCTCTCTCTCTCTCTGTCTCTGTCTCTCTCTCTCTCTCTCTCTCTCTCACACACACACACACACACACACACACACACACACAGGCAGAGCGCCCTCACTCCTGGATCTACTAACCTAAATCAGCAGGCTCAAGGGCTGCTCAGCAACTCTCTGCAGCATTAAAGATGCTAATTGCTACTCCAGCAGTTACAGGGAGATCAAAGAACCGCCCACGGAGCAGAGCTTCCTTTCATCTCCCACAGCCCAAACACTAACAAGCCCATCCCCCCCAGCTCCTCCACCCCCAACCCGGCACATTGGTCCAATTCCCTTTCCTCTTCCCCACATGCTCTCCCTGCCCCGAAAATAGCTTTGCACCAAAAATAAGCCGTCAGAAAAACGCCTGCAGAATGAATGGAGAAAGGTAGCTTCACTATCATTATGGTTTCCTCCTCATTATCATGGTTTGTGTAGGAATGTATTTGTTTGTTTCTAGTAGCAACTCAGAAAACAGTCATGGGGAACCCTCACCAGTCCTCCCATAGCTGGAGTGGGAGATCTGTAGGCTTGCCAGCCCTCCGACATCAAGTCCAGCACACAAAGGTGAGTGACCCTACTGCCCATGAGCCCCGTCCTCCCACGCTGCATCAGCTCGGCAGGCTTCATGCAGGGGGTCTGTGTTTTTCTGGGAAGCAGGACTATGGAAAAGGGCCTCCCTTTCCTGAGGGAAGACATCACCCTTCTGGGGTGGCACAGTAAAAGAAGGGCTCTTCTCTCACCCATGGCAAAGTGGAGTTGGCGCATCTAGAAGGACTCCAGCACCAATGGTCTAAGTTGTCTGGCTCTGAGGCTGGATAAGCAAGGCTGTTCTCCACACTTAGGGGCTCCAGCAAAGCCGCCCCTCTGCTATAAAGGCAGTGAGTCAGAAGGGATGATGGCAGACCAAGAAACCCCTCAGAGAGCAGGAAAAAGTCATGGGACTCTTGGAGGGGTGCTCTTGCGAGGCCCCAGTCAAGGTGATGACCAGTGGGGCATCCTTGGTGGATCCAGGGCATCGGGCGTCCCCCTCCCCAGATGGACATTCCCTACCACAGCCTGAGTCTTCAGTTAGGAACCCAGCACAGAACTGGATCCCCACTCTCATTCCATGATTGCTTTCTGCCAACGCCAGTCAGGGCCCCCTTTCTACCACTATGCCAGCAATCTGATCAAGGCCTAGTCACTCTTCCTAGTCCTCTTCCAGGCCTAGTCACTCCCGGGGCTAGGACTGGGCCCACATTCTCACTTCCACTTCTGTCCCTGCCCTGGGCTGCTGCAGTGAGCTTAGCTCTGTTCTCAGCCCAGCTCCTGCTGTTAGCATAGGTCACTGCATCCTGGGGACCGTGTGCTTTTAGGTCATCTTCACCAGGATGAGCTTCTCACTGTTCCTGTGTCTCAAAGATCTCTTCCATAGACTCTCGTCCAGTCCCTTCCTTCCTTCCTTCCTTCCTTTCCTTCCTCCTCCTCTTCTTCCTTTTCCTTCTCCCATCGACTGAAGCTGAAAATGTGAATTAAAATAGACCTTTCTTTAAGTGTCTCAAGGATTTTGCCACAGGACCGGAAATCCGACTGTCACAGGTACCCTCAGTTGGTTGTATCAGTCCTGAATGGTGACTTTTCCTCCCCAAACAGCTCTTATCCTCTGTTCTTGTTACAGAGGACTGTACAAGCCAAAGACCTAAGGTCATCCAATCTGTTCTCTGCATTGTGGCAGAATTGACTTCTGTAAAAAACACAAATTAGATCATATTTTCCTGTGTTTCCAGAAATCTTCTCATAGGGGATGGGGTAAGGGTCAGAATCAGTAACACAGGTCCCAAGGCCTTGCCTGGTGATTCCCACCCATTCCACCCCTCCATGCTCTCTTCCTCACTCTCTGAGCTCAGCCACTATGACCTCTTGTTACCTCTCACCTCAGGGCCTTTGTACTCCTCCATTTTCCTTGAACCGTCTCATCTTACCTGGTTCACTGTAAATTATCCCCTTTCTTGGTTACAGGGTCCAAGAAGCTTTGCCTTTCTCTTCTGGACAGCATCAGGCCACCATAATATACTCTCCTAGCACCCAGGAACACCTTTCCTTAGACTCACTGTGTCTACTGTGCATAGCCCTTTGATTGACATCTATGTCCTTCATGAGACTATGCTTTGGGGGAGAGACATGCATTTTTCTCATCCATTTTTCTATTCCTTAGCATTAAGGCCTGCTGTACGATGGGGAGTGGGTGCATGTGTCCTGCTGAGAGAATGAACTCTTGTAGACAGATGGAAGCAGGTGAATTGCAGGAAGAGAAGCGCCCAAACTGCAAGACTTCCAGGTATGAGCCCAGAGGCTTGAAAGGGAAAACTTCAAGGGTAATGGTACCAAATGGACAGACAGAAGCTTGGGAGAGCAACAGGCTAAATTAAGATCACACTGATATGGGGAAGTAGGATTAGATATAATCATGAGGCAGTGTATTTGCAGATGTGTGCTTGGCTGGCCTGTTTAGCTGAAAATGGAGTGGAAAGTCCCAGGTGATATTTTCTAATACAGATAAATTTTAAGGGTAAGCATTTATCCTTAAAACATTTCGTGTATGTGTGTGTGTGTGTGTGTGTGTATGCATGTGTAGTGTGTATCACCTGTAAAGTGGAAGAGTGAGACATGGTATGGGCTTTTGGATAATTCTGTCATGTAACTTTAGATGTGTGATAATTATGCTATCATTTTACACTAAAATTTAGAAAGAAATGTGAATTATCATTCTTAGAAAATTAAAAAACCAAAGAAGCACCATTATCCATAAACCACCTGTGCTAGGAGGTCTTTATGTGACCCAAACAGCAAAAGTTACCTGGACAGGGAATGCAGGAACAAATAATAAAGGATTAATTCATTTCCTTAATAAATATTTATGGTCACTTAATTTATGTCATTCTGCTCACTTGCTAAGTCTGTGATCTCATTTTAAATTCTGTCTTAGTAAAATTGGGATAAGGAAATTTGTTCAGGGATTAAATGAGATAATAACACATGTAAGGTCTTATGAGGCAATACAGACGGAGAATGCTGAGGAGAGAAGCAGAACCAGTTGGAGGAGAAAGTTTGCAGAGAACAGATGGGTTCAGCAAGGGAGCACAAAGAATATGGAGAAACAAGAGCTATAGGAGCCAACTGAGGCCAGAATACTTAAGACAAACTGTCGTTGTCATATCCTTTTTAAAGTCACTCCAGCTTTTTGAACAAGTCATTTATTACTTAACAGCTCTTTCTGTTTCTTTACAAGTGAATCAGAGAGTATACAATCCAAGCAGCAGTCACCAGCATCAAGAGGACCAATATGGCTTCTGGGTTGAGGACCCCATCCCTGGGCTGAAGATCCCAGCCCTTGACAAGCCTCAGGTGCTGGCAAGTGGCAGGGAACTTAGGGCCTCAAAGAGGAAGGAGTTCAAGGCAGTCCTTTTGGAAATCAGAGGTCACATGGGGGTGAGCCATTTATACCCATTCTTCCCATGATGGGTGAAGAAGAGGGAGAGAGGGCAAAAGTTAGAACTTTTTAAAAATATAGGCTTAAGCTCCATTTAATTTTAGGTCTAGATCTCAAAGGAGTCAAATTAGTTGACTTCTGGTGGGTTTCTTGACTCTCTGCCAATTCCACAAGAAGCTGTATTACCATCCTGCAGACGTTCCAGGACCTTCCAGAACCTGCAGAACCTATAAGGCCACTGAGGTAAGTGACAAAACCAGGCGTCTCAAAATCTCTCAAGATTCAGACAGCACCACTTCACTTCTACTGCCCATGCAGAATCTGGTCCTCCACTGCCCATGCCCCTTGCCCCAAAGGGCTGACTCATTCTAATGAGGCCGATTCTTTCTTAGAATAGCTGTGCTCTTGGCTTAGTGACAGCCATCAGAAAGAAGTAGGCTCCAGTGAAGCCATGCTACCCTGAAGAGTGGGTAATATTTCCACCCAGAACCTCCCATGGCTTCCCTTGTCTAAGCAGCATGGACTTGCGGGCAGGAGAGGGAGACACAGGAAAGATGTTTAGATCCCAAGATGGCGGGATGGCTAGAGGGTTGTACTGTTAGCCTCAGGGGGGAAACAGCAGGAGGCAGCCCCCCGGAGTGTGGCAGGGTGAGATACCTTCCCATGCCTGCGGCAATCTTGATAAGGTGGCAGGCACTGTGCAGGGCCTCCCAAGGCTGCCTGGGCCTCAGGTGGGCAAACAAGCCATACACTGACATCACCAGAGGCAGTAGGCTCCAAGCACACTTCATTGCAGGAGCAGAATCCGCTTGCACTTTCTATGCCAGCTTCTGACTTCATTTGTAATTGTCACTTCTTTTTTCATTTTTTATAACTCAATTGAATGAACCTGAAAGATGTGCAGAACAAAGTTTTCAGCAGTAGAGCTCCAGAAACGGATCTAGAGATGAGGAGTTCCATTCAGTGCTCTTTCGCTGGCTGAGTACTCGTGTCTGGAGTGCCTGCTGCACTGCGCTGGGCTGTAGCGTGTACTCACGCTTACCTTTTAGATGCAGCAAGTAGGACTTGGGAACAGCACACGCCATGTTTCCCATGAAGCTATAGTATTTGGATATCACAGTGGGGTACACTGGAGCTGACTGCAGCCCAGAAGAGACTGCCTGGCTACTGGGGTTGAAGGAGTTGATATTGGGTTTCCAGCTGTGAACGGCCTTAAACCTGGGTTCTTGCGTCATTTCTATTAATGAAGTATTAGGTCGTGACGTGATCTGACCTTATAATTTCCTCAAACGCCTAGATGGAAACCTTCCCTCCAATAACCATTTATCTTTCTCGTTTCTTTTGTTTTGAGAGCTCAGAATGCTGTTTCTAAACTAAGGTCTGCAAGAGAAATGCTGGCCATTGGATCAGCTCTACCACAAAGGTCAATACTCTACCTTTTCACTGTAATTGGGAATCCCAAGTCAAGGCCATAAAAGTGATTTAAAGGTTGAGATTCAGACTCAAGTTAATGTTTCTTATAATAATTAATACAGGATTAGTAGGAAAAGTGGCTGAAATGAATATTCCCAAACTCTTGGTTCTTCTCATCAAAAAGGATTATCTCTTCTTTCACTGATAAAACTAAACCACTATCAGAGAGTTTGTTGACTATAAAATCCCAGAGTTAAAAGACATTTCTAACTGGAGCCTTAGGGTTCCTGAGACATGCCCCAGAGGCTGCTGGGAATGGGCTCCTCTGACCTCACACCTGCCTCACTCAAACAGAGAAGACCCATGGCATTATTCTTCACATCCATTATTTTTTTCTTTCTAAAATGATCTCATTTGAAGTGGAACAGAGAGAGAGACAGAGACAGAGAGACAGACACAGACACAGAGAGAGACACAGAAAGATACAGAGAGACATAGAGACAGAAAGACACAGAGATAGAGAGTCAGAGAGAGAATAAAAAGGCCAAACAACACACTCATTGGAGGAGAACCACATGTGGTGAGGCACACCCATAATCTCAGCTCTCTGGAAGGCTGAGGCAGGAGTATTACAAAGTTGAACATAACCTGAGTAATTCAGAGACATAGTGAGACACTCTATGTGAGGCCCTGTGTTCATTTCCCAAGACAAACAAAACAAAACAAAAACAAACAAATAAAAAACAGAGAGGACCAAGGCCCAGGAAGACTCACACAGCTTCACAGAGCTAGTTCTTCAGTAGAGAGCAGGTGAACTTCCTGCAGGGCACTTTTCACCACACTCAAGTTTGCTTCTGTTTGATAAAAGATGCCAAGGCCTTGGATTTCCTCATATACTTTAAGGGACTGATTTTCACCTTTTATTTAGTAATTCTGAAAATGAATTTTATTGGGCCCCTGCTGTTTTTGCTTTATTTAATAGTCTTGAGGGAGAAAGTCCTAGAGAAATGTTTTTATCCAGCCAAAGATGAAGACAATCCTATTAAGCTGACAGTTAAGTGCTGAAGTCTCCTTCGACAGTAGAGGAGGAGGTAAAGCAGGCAACCTGAGAGATACAGCTGCAGCGTGCAGTGGTACACCCGGCTGAAAGGAAAACATATTAGAAGATAACCTTTGTGGGTGGGAAGAGGAGGCAAATGCATGGCTAAACCAAGCTGTTTAAAGGCAATATTTCACTGAAACAAAGTATTTCTTTCTCAACATTACCTTAGCAGTCACCGTTTCCATTGTTGCCCAGCTTTCTTTTCTGTCAGCATAAATTATTTTAACATCCTAGCTAAAATGTGCATGATATCCTCACAAATGTACGTGGTCAAGAGATTTCACTGATGTAAACCTGCCCTTGTGATTCCCCCACTTCCTCCCGCAGTGCTTACTCTTGGTGCCTGGCAACCCGGTGCCTGACACCAGAGCACTCAGGGTCAGACAAGGGGTGGTAGCCCAGGGGAATCCCCTTCAAAAGGGCAGATCTGCAGAGGACCATTATCAGATGAGGTTGAAGGGTAGGCGGTGACTCAGTCACTGTGAAAAGGCATTATTCATCTAGAACCGCATTTCCTTTTATCAGCAAGCATGCCCTTGAAATGCTGTGTCTAACCCAAGGCCTGCACACCAGCTCGTGGGTTAAATGGGTTGGCAGATCTTGCTATTCCAGTGATTTCTGTAAAGCATTCTTTATCTATCAAGACTTCATTTTTTATTCATTCTTTCAACAAATACAAATTTATTCAGGACTTTGAGCAGGATGCTGGTTCAGGCATTGGAAATATGGAGACAATAAGATGTGTTCCAGTGGCTTGTGAACTTCAGATTATTACTCAACCACTACTACAGAGAAGTAAAGGGGTACTACTTTATCTTTTACAAAAATGGATCTTGAGAAATAGTTGCCTACATCACATTAGTGACTAAATAGAATTAAGTTCGTGGCTTAGCTCCCTCCCTCCTTTCCCCGCACCCCTGTCTATCACGTGCGCTCCTTCTTTATGGTAGGCTCTTCCAAATCTTCTCTTCAGTGTTTTGATTTTAGTTGCGCTTTGATCCGAGGTTCCTATTGCAGTCTGTTTGAAGTACAGTGTGATCCAAATGCACTGGGGGGAAATTACTCTTTGAAAAGAAAGCAGGAAACAAGAGCATCTAGTTCATGGAAAAGGTCATTAGAGATGTTTCCTTAGCAAATATGTCTCTGTTTATGCTTCGGTGTCTGAAAGAGTGAAGCGAGAACAGTTAGCAGTAGGAAGGTGGGAGGATGAAGCGCTGCTGATGATCCAGTGGCAGCTACTGTGGGTGTCTTATCTATCAGCAGCAGAAACCAGTCCCCCCATAGCTTTCTGTGGCGCCACCCTTTGAGTAGCAGTCACATAGTGCAAGTTGATTATATCAGATTCCTTTCACCCTTGGTGATGACAGGAGCAGGAATTTGCCCCTGCTGAGACAGATGGGTATATGTTCCAGATGAGGGTGTGCTCTCCTACCTGTGAGGTGTTGGCCAGACTTAACTGTCATCAGAGAGCTTCCAGAGCTTCGGACTTGTGGACATCACACACACCATCACTTCAGACCTAAGTACCACTTGAAGACAAAAGAGGCACAACAATGACCTGCAACTGCAAGATCCAGGATACTTTTCATACATAGCACACTGAGGAGGCTGTCTGCTTGGCAGCCTTCGGAAGGCCTCTAAAAGGCTCACCTAAAATAACAGGTTAGGGATAAAGTCAGCAGTCAAGATGCACAATATACTTTAAGCATCTTGATTACATGAGAGGAACGATCTCTTCCTGCATTACTCCCAGTAACCTAATTTGGAGCTTCATGTTTCCTTCTCCTTAAATTTTAGACACAACCACCAGAGACAATACCAGTTTGAAGACTTCCTGAGAGGAAAGAGTGAATTTAATATGGAACCCGAGTGGCTATGAGCCATGTAAAAGGTACACAGTAGCAAGACTGGCAGTACCTCATCTGGATGTCCTCTCCCTGCAGGACCTGCTGCTGGACTTTGGAGCATATGTGGCCTGAGCATGGTAGGCTGCAGTATCTGGGGGATGGATGCACCTGAGAATAGCTCTCGAGAAGGTACAACAAGAGGTATCATTGGAGAAGGGAACTGGAGAACATTAAAGGGGAAACCTGACCATGGCTGATGCACAGGAAAGGACTCCCTGAGACCTGAAGGATGAGTAGAAGTCAGTGACAGGAGGTGGAACAAGAATCCTGACAGGCATGGAGGTAAGATGGCCGATGTGGTGACATGATCCATTCAAGGAAATGGCAGGAATGTATAGTGGAGGACAGCAGCAAGAGGGACAGGTAGGCATCAGGCCGTGAAAGGTTTGGGGGTCTTGTCTTCGAACCTCATCTCTTAGGAGAGGTAGAAATCCACTGGTGTTTTTAGCAGAAAAATGACAAAACCCAACTTGTAGGTCTGGAGGTAACTTTGGCTCTGTTATGGAGAGCAGTTTTGAAGGAATAAGACTGGAGACAAGGAGACCAGGATCTCTGCTTGGCATTTGGAGGTGTGTGTCTGGTGTGTGGGAGATACTATGTGCCCAACGATCCATAATTAAAGCCTGGTAGAGGATGAATGAGACATTTCAAAGGTAAGTAAATGAGAACAGCAGACAGCCCAGCCTCAATTCCAATGGCTACAAACTTTGAAGTAAAATGTAGAGGTTGAGGAGACTACAATGAAGACTGAGAAAGAATAGTCAGAGAGGCTGAAGAAAAGCTAGACTAGGATGGCCTGTTGGAAGCTCTGAGTAGGTGAGGAACGGTCATTGAGGATGAGTAAGAGAAGTCTCACCCTCTGCTCTTGGCAGAGTCAACATAGCTTTTTGGGAAAACAACTGGTCCCACACACATCAAGAACTGTAACCCAAGCCCTGGGAATTTATTCAGAAGAAATATTTGAGCAGAGAAAAATCTATTTATATAACTGTGATATTACTTATGACTTTTAAAGGAAACTGTAAGTAAAAAAATCTTTAATGTCTCTGCTAGAAAATTGCTAAGTAAACTCAAAGTCATTAAGGAAATTTTTGCAATATTAAAAATTATACTTAACCTATCATGAAGTAATGCTTCAAAAGTCCATAAAAATGACATCAGGTAAGAGAACAAAATATATATGTTGCCACTTATAACATGATTTTGTGGAAGTACTTATTGTTTTCTTGACCAAAGAGGATCAGATATACATTCAATGATCATCCGAAGAGAATAGGTACCCAGATAGTCCTTTTGTGAACTGTTTTACTTGAAAGCCATGAAAATAAAATAAAATTAAGTTAAGTGCAGCATGACATTTACTGGAAATGTGACCTTCTCAAAAATCACAGATTCTACACACTCTACTAGAATCTAATCTTAATTCTACTAAGAATTAAGTTGTTTCAGTACTGGCCATTTAACCCAGAGCCTTTGTACCAAGCTATATCCACAGCCCTTTTATTTTTTATTTTGAGACAGAGTTTTGCTAAATTTCCCAGGCTGGGCCGGAACTTCTCCTCCTCCTCCTCATCCTCCTCCTCCTCGGTCAACCTGAATTACAGGTGTGCACCACTAGCCTGATTGAGTATTAATATCTTTGAATGTTGGCACATGTTAAGAATGATGCCAATCACTCCCACATGACAGTTTAGATAAATTCAAGAAGCATAAGGATGCACCTTACCCCCATATCATCAGTTCCATCCTCAGGTCAACAAGCATCAAACTTCACAGGGTCTCTTCTTGCTTCATTCTCCTTTTCTCATTGGGGAATTAAGAGAATTTCAGTGACCATCAGAACAACTGAAACAAATCTGCCCCATCCATGAGAAGATACTGTTTTACTTTTCTTTTTTTCCTTTTTTTCTTGCTCAATTTAATTAAATTTCTCAGTCAAAGTTGGATTGCTATCTCTTCCTTTTACAATTAAACACTGCCTCTCAGTTGTCTTAGACCTATCACAGTTCCGAAATTCACCCATGAATGAGTCTACGGCTGAAACTCTGTCATGCATTGCGCCTATATTTTAGTGTTTAATCTTCTTTTCATCCCACCAGTGTACTGCAAGCTGGTGGAAATGCCAAGCACTCCCTTTGAGTTGACTAGAAACAAAGATTTCATTTCATCCCTTGATAATTGCATCCTGCATTTATTCACTCTTCTAATAACTCTATTAGAATGTTTATAAGATGACGTGCTTTTAATTGTTTCCCTTGTCCCAAAGATGCAGAGAGTAAGTTTCTCTAATGGGCTCTGTAACGTCTATCCTTTATTTTTATTGCTAATGGACTCTCCAGTAATATAAAATGACTGATGAGTGCCGTCAGAGAAAAGCAGAAAAATCAATACTAGTCCAGACTTCATATTAGTTAAAAGCAGGTGAAGGGCTGAGGCTGGCAGGCTCAGGATCTCCTCTGCCTCCCAAGTATTGGAAAAGGGGAAAAATTGTCACAGATAGGCCGTGAAGCCCTCTACGAAAGAGACTTTCCTTTATAAACCCAGGATGTTGGGGCAGGGGAGCACTGACAGTTTGCGTACTCTCAGACTCTCGGAGAAGAGTCTCCAGTAGAGGGCAGTGGTGCACGCACACATCACCCCAAACCCTGCCAAATTAGCGCTGCCTCTCCTTGGCTTCCGTCCTTACCTTCCAGTACTCGACCATGCAGAGACTCAGGCACAGGCCAACTAGAAAGCACACACACCTCTGTTCAGATGTGGTTGTTGTCAGTGGAGCCTCAGCAGCCACTAGTGCGTATCTGGTAAGGTAAATTCTACGCACACTAAGCATTGTGTGTGTATCACCTCATTTAGTCTTGACAACAGCCCTATGATGCAAACATTATTATTACCACTATTATTTATAGATGAGAAAAATGAGGTTCTCTTGCCCATCTACACCCAGAGAGTAGCTAGTAGAATTGAGATTGGAATAGGGCCTGTTTTATACCTAAGAACTTAGCTACATGCTAATGGTCACAGACCAAAACCCGTCCCATCCATGTGTACCAATCATTATTTTACCCTGTGACATTTCTAGACAGCAGGGACCCTAAGTTGTTTATCCACCCATCATCACTCATTCTCATCTTTATTCTTCTGTCTGTCTCTGCTTTATTGTCATTGTTAAAACCATAGAGACATTCACACTTCAGTGTGTCTACAGGACAGATCTTTGACGATCTCTGTTACTAGCAAGGCTTTTATATCAATTATTTAACATAATTCTATGCCCCTAGGAAATACCTGGTGGCAACTGAGATAACTATGGACAGATCCAGGACATAATTTTGTCCTTTAAAGAGTTAGAGAACCCTATAGAAATCCTGGGAAATGAAATGTTAAGAGAATTCAATGATGATTTCTCCAACAGTCTTACAACTGATTTCTGATGAGTTCTAAGAGCTCTCATGTAGAAATTTTATGTTTTTATTGTATCGCATGACAAATGTGCTCTTAGCACAGCAGCTAAGAACTTGATTCTGGCATGGAATTGCCTGGGTTTGCTGCTTATTCACTGAGTAACCTGGAAGAACTCAGAACTTGTTTCCTCATCTGTAATGATGCAGTTTCACAGGGTGGTACTGAGGGACATGTGAACTAAAAGACATAAAGCATGTGGAACAGTGTCGGGGGCATAGTGCGTAGTTGATAACTATTTTTTTTATTATTATCAAGAAATACCATGTAATTTCAAAGTTTGTGTTTGCCTGTGCATTTATAATCACACCATCATCAAATATTACATGAATTTTAAAGCCAAAAGAAAAAGAAGTCTGTATATATAAATGGTGTGCTCATACTAAGTTTGAGAGGGACAAATGGGGAGGTGTCTGAGTTTCAAAAGCTCACAATGGTAAAGAAATACTGAATTCAAATGAATGGGTATCATAGTGGGCAATACCATATTTCCATCGTAAGAGGCAATTTTTTCTCAGCAATTTATTCCCATCCATCCATATTATAATATTATCTTAATTGTTTCTTTATTTTTATTACATTAGTAAATTTCTTTTAGAATTGTATAAGAGCTTTAACCAGGAAGAGTTTATGTCTCCTTTTGGTTTTGATACTGAAGTACCTAATTAAGTAACTAAGTTAAAATTACTATTGAGACTCCAAGGGACCTTTTCCTTTGAAAGGATCTTTAAGTTACTCAAGTTTGAAAATACAGCATTAATTGTTATAGCCTTTCCATTTGGATTGGTTGATAAAACCAAAGTTCTATCAATAAACCAAGTTGCTTTCAGAAGCTATGTCAATGTTTTGCTCTGCCCTGACATTCCTTCCTGTTCCTGTGAAACCTTAATGATATAGATCACTGCTAATGAACCATGGCCACTCTTACTGTCATTATTTAACTTCAAGTCATGTAATTTTTCACATTTGAAAAAGTTTCATTGCTTTGAGTAGTTTGACTTATATACCATATATTCATTCAAATGTGCAAATGTATGCAAACAAAATAGAACACAGCAGCATTATAAAACATATTCCTGAAGAAATTAAAAATGATCTATATACCCAGGATTCTTTGTGCTTTTTGTGAGGAGAATTCTGCTAAGAAAGCCCCACAAAATATGTACCACCCCCACCCCACCCCGCCCCTCGCAGCTTGAAGTGATACAAGCATTGAAGAGTTTGACTAAGTAACAAGCCCAAGGTCGTGGACACTCAGGGTCCGCCCTATGCCTCACATTTTGGACCCATGCTTGGAAAGCCCTCATGATGTGAAAGAATGGGGCCGCCTCCACTTCTAATTCACCTTTGTTCCTTACTTCTCCTATCCTGAACACGTGCCAATCATTCTGGTCCTACAGAGAAAGAACTATATTTACAGAGACCTTATAGTTTTAATTAACTGGTCTAAATTGCTGAATAAATGTCTGTGTCCCTGAAGATCAAATCCCTGTTGAGTAAGAGGAAAGAAGCTAAGTGTATTGACTGAGATAAATTCCCAGGAGTAATATCTAATTAGCGGCTCTTTCTCTATCCAAGTAGCAAAAGACTATTGATGTCACCATAAAATTTAAAAGTTTGCATGAAATAGTGGGAAAGTTAGAAATATAATCAGTCATTTTCAAAATGATGAATGCAAGCCAGGGATAAAACTCAAATCAGCCAACAACTCCAAGGAAACAGGGGTTGGGTAATCGAGCCAATCTCCATGAAGGCCCCAGTCATGCCAAGTGTTAGCCCTTCACTCACTGTCTCTCAGGGATGGTCTGGGTGGTTCCAGAAGAGGGTGAGGAAGAGGCATTGTGGAGCTCAAAACATAGCTGTATAATATTTACAGTGACTATGACCATCCTCGTGTGTGCTGCCTGAACGTCAACCTGACAACCCCACCTCATGCCCAAGCTGTAAAAGAATGACTTGGTGAAACAAGAAAGCTGAGGTAGCCCTGGGCTAAGTGAGTAGAATTATAGAAAATTCTATGAAGGTAGAGGCCCGGAGCTCCTTTTGACACCAGAAGTGCTGACTAGTTGTTTAAAAAACAAAAAGGACCATCTCAGCATGAGAGGTATGTCAGAATCTACTTAATTTTCAGGACAAGATTTTGGATTTTAGCTGATGTGGATAGACAGTGAGTTTTAAATTACATTTGAAATGTGCAATACCAAGCTCACGCGCACACGCACACATACACATGAACACAGAGTTTCGGTGAGGGTTTCTTCCTACATTGGAAGCAAAGTGGAAAACATTTGCTTTCTAGATTTTTTAAATGTATGTTCTAGCTGATATCAAACCAGTTGCAAAAATAAGTATTCATTGATGGATGGAGGAGGAGAGCCAGTGTTGTTCTTAGATAATTTTAATTTGCTGCAGGCCTGAAAGAACAGCATCTCCCCCCCGCCCCACTCCCTCTCTTGCCTGGAACAGCCCTTTTAGGTGGGTGTAGAAGGAGAAGGAGAGGAAGGCTTCTGAGTGAGAGAGAAAAGCTTTCATGAATGGGAAGGTGGGTGTTCAAAAGATAAGTACTTCAGATCTGAATGATTGAAGGAAATGACTTTTCTAAATCAACCTTGCAAATGATTAAGTCAATCAGAGCACAATTGCCTGCACACCACACAGTTCACCCACCCATCAGCTCCCACGCTCCCCAATGGACCCTACCTGATGGATGTATGAAATAGCCCACCCTGCTTTCACACCAGTATCGGATAACAAAGAATTACAATACAGGCAGGCGCTCTCTTCAAATCTGACATGGTAAACTCAAGTTATTATTTCAAATCACTTGTCACCTGAGATTTTTCTGTTTGTTTCTTTTTTTCAGTCCAGGTAGTGTTTTGTTGTTGTTGCTGTTGTTTTGTTTCGTTAGTAGTGGGGATGGTACTCACAACATTGCACTTGCCAGGCAGGCGCTTAGGCCACTGAGCTAAATCCTGGGCCAGGCAATGTTTTTACGCTTTTTAAAATTAAGTTCCTGAAGTCATGTGGATCAGTCATCCAAGCTTCTCATTTAATGGAATCTGGATATAGGAAATGGCTAAGACACAGACGTCACAGTCAAGCAGTCCTCTAACCAGAGGGAGTGAAAGGAAGTGGGTTCTCTCTTTCCCATCTCGTGAAATTCATGGGGAAGGCTCATTAAGAACAGCACTGTCACCTCCCTGGGGCAGAGACCGGAACAGGGGCTTCAGTGTGGAGCCTCTTGACTTTGTAGTTTGTTAAAGCTCCATGCCACTAACCCTGCTCTACTCCCTTGGCACTGGATGGGAGTAAGGGACCAAGGAGAAAACAGCACCAAGCAGGTTCCTCAACCTGAGTCTAAGATCCACAGCCAGATCTTCACAAACAAATGTAACTGTCTTCTGGAAAGTGGGTCGTCTTGTGTTTAAAAAAAAAAAAGGAGAAGAAGACAAAAATTATAGCTATCTCAAGTCCTTATCTGGACTTAAGCTTTGACAGACATTGTGGAAGTACTAATTAGCTGGTCCCTCACTGTACACCAAGCCTTGGGGGAAGAACAGTGAAAAGGTCCTGGGAATGGAGAGTGCTGGACCTGCACCTACTGCTACCTCCACCCCTTTGTTCTGTGGTGTCCGAGGTGCACAGCCCCTACTCTCTCCTGAGAACCAAGGTCTCCCCAGCAGAGCACGTGTGTGTTTTGACATCAGTTGCTCAATGATCCCGGGATGGCAATTTTTCAAGGAGAGAAAGGAGGTTGATGAGTGGTGTCTCCTGTATCTCACTCAGTCCTTCCCAAGGCTACCATATTATTTTCTGCAGGAGGAAACTCAGGCTCACCCAAAAGTAAGACCAACTAGGAAAAGTGGATTCAATACAGAAAAAAAACAGAAGCTTGGTGGCACATTGAGCTCCACAGAAACAGCACCAGGGCAAGTAAGAGCTGGATGGGCACTGGGTGACTCTGTCCCTTGCTGAGGAAAACAAGTTAGCATTGGCAAAGGAGATCCTAAAAAGCCAGAGGCAAATCGTCGTATGCATTCTTTGTGCAAACTTGCCAAGAGGAGCACAAGAAGAAGCACCCAGATGCATCTGCTAACTTCTCAGAATGTTCTAAGAAGTGCTCAGAGAGGTGGAAGACCATGTCTGCAAAAGAGAAAGGAAAACTTGAAGACATGGCAAAGGAGAACAAGGCTCGTTATGAAAGGGAAATAAAAATTTATATTCCTCCCAAGGGAGAAACCAAAAAGAAGTTCCAAGGATCCTAAAGCACCTTCGGCCTTCTTGTTCTGTTCTGAGTATCATCCAGAAATCAAAGGAGAACATCCTGGCCTCTCCACTGGTGATGTCGCAAAGAAACTGGGAGAAATGTGGAATAATACTGCAGCAGATGACAAGCAGCCTTAGGAGAAGAAGGCTGCTAAACTGAAGGAAAAGTATGAAAAGAACATTGGTGCCCACTGAGCCAAAGGAAAACCTGACGCAATGAAAAAGGGAGTTGTCAAGGCTGAAAAAAGCAAGGAAAAGAAGGAAGAGGAGGAAGACTAAGGATGGCGGAGGAAGAAGATGAGGATGAAGATGAAGAAGATGATGATGATGAATAAGTTGGTTTTAGTGCAGTTTTTTCTTGTCTATAAAGTGTTTAACCCCCATGAACACAATTCACCCCTTTCGAAGAAAAAATTGAAATGTAAGGCTGTGTAAGATTTGCTTTTAAACTGTACAGTGTCTTTTTATTTTTATATCGTCAATACACTACCAAACGTGTCTAGATAGCCCTGTCCTGGTGGTATTTTCTATAGCTATTAACCTTGCCTGATACAGTATGGGTGCTGTAAATTGGCATGGAAATTTAAAGCAGGTTCTTGTTGGTGCATAGCACAAATTAGTCATATATGAGGGCAGTAGTTGTTCACATTAAGTTGTCTCTGATGCAGTTTATACAAAATAATTGTTGTTCTGTTAACTGAATACCAATCTGTAATTGCAAAAAATGATTTGCAGCTGTTTTGTTGACATTCTGAATGCTTCTAAGTAAATACAATTTTTTATTAGAAAGAGAAAAAAATAGCTCCCCCCCAAGACCTACTCCCCCCCCCCAAAATTCACCCTACATCCAGGTAATTCACAGCAGATCAAGAAAGTGCCAATGAAAGAAACCTGAAGACTGGCAAATAGGAACATGTGGGCATACCCCAGAATCTCCTCCTGGTCCTTACCTAGCAGATTCTACCCTTAGGGGAAGCTACGACTGAAATATTCCACAAACCATGGCTACCTATCTATCATCTTTCCTCCTGACATCTTTTCTCCTGCTGTCTACTTGTCACTAGGAACCTTCCCCTTTCCTCTTCTTAATTACAGGTTATAGATAAAAGTGCACCTAAAGCATGAAATCCAGTCCCCAACTGATCTACTTGCCTGGTATCCAACTCTTAAGCACCCTGCGCTCCAGTCCATAAAGCCAGGACAATAACACTAACCTTCACACCCAAGGATTTTGCACTTTAACTTGTTAATGGTTTGGCAAACATTAACCCTGAGATAAAACCCTGTTTCCCTTCTGCTCCCCTCCCCACTGTTTTTAGACTCAAGCCAAAAATCTTCCTGCCTACCAGAAAGCTGGTATGTTTTCATGATTATAAAAATCAGCAAATCCAATGCACTGGGGAAGGAAAAAAATATGCCTCACATTTTACAAAATCAAACAGTGCAGTATTATTGGGACACAATCATCCACTCTGCATAAGTGATTGTCATATAGAGTTTGGCATCCCTCATCAATCACACTGCCCTCTGCATTTTCAGGGCTTGGAATAATCAAATTTGGGGGGCTACATATGCTCTTGTTGTCCAAATTCATTTCTCAACACACTGGTTAAAGTGAATTTTTAATATGACACCCAGGTTAATGTCAGTGAGCAAGTCTGAGGGGCCAATGAAGGTATTTCACTAGATGAGGACAGGCAGTGGGCTGGGGCTCTCTGCTTACATAGTTCCACTCCAGCCCAAGAAGCACACACCTTCCCAAATTCAAGACTGGGTTCTCTCCTAACCCAGCCATGGTTTTACAAAATGCACTTACAGAAAGTGTAATTATAGAGAGACTCCCCCGCTACTTTTCTGTGTATTCTTGCCCTAAAACTTGGACCCAGGCCCCCATATCAGCTGCTTTCTGCATACTTAACCTGGAAAGCACAAAAGAATATAACTGCTTGGAGAGATGGGGAAGTTCAGACTAGCAGGGCCTAGATCTTCGAGATTGTTATAATCCTTTAGCACCGCTGAAACAATTATATCACTTGATTGGCCTTAATAACCCACATCCCATAAATTAGCCTGCTGGGTTACATTGTTCCAACACCAATATCTGCCTAAAGGAGAACAGACCAATTTTAATTTTAGCTCTAAGAAATTATACTTATTCCAGGCTTTATGATAACCTCTATAATGAATATGTTGAAATGTAGCTTTTTGTCACCAACATTTTATTGTAAAGACTACTTTTGCTTTATGTATAACATGAATAAAACTTCTCAACTGTTCTCAGTTTCAAAGTTGTTTTCTTCCTCAAAATTTGAAGATACATATTTCTGAATGGTAGATATCATTCAAAATAGCTTTTTTTCCAAACACCATTTTTGCAAGTTGCAATAATTCTGAGATGCAAATATTCACACAGCATAGCATACCAAACTAGCTACCACTATAACACTGTGAAAAATAGAACACACATTCCCTGATTCCTTAGAATACTTCTGAATCATAAAACCAAATTGACAAATATATGTGACATATATGACATATATCAATCACTGAATCCATAAAATTAAAAACATATGTCAAGTTCATCATTAATCCTCACCTATGTCCCAAAGCAGGCAGAACACACAAAGAGAAATGCACAGAAAAGAGAAGGAAAGAGATAAAGATAGCACAAGGAGGGGAAGAAAAATTCAAGCACTAGGACAGAAGGGCAGTACTATTGCTGAAAGAAACGAGGGCTCAGTAGGGAACCTTCCTCCTGAACATCTCCAGGTGAGCTGAAGCAGCAGTGTTTAGCACAGGTAGGACCAAAGAAGAATGCTTATGTCACAGTCAGTCCCATGATCAAGTGCACTATGTGTCAGCCCTCCAATTTTACTGCTTCCATCATTATAACAAACTTTTGAGGTTAAAACACATTTTCAGGTGGGAAATTAAGGTTCAGTACCTTGCCCAAGGTCATGCTGCAATAAATGGCAAAGCTAGGAATAGCACACAGCAAGTAGGCTTCGAAAGTCCGTGAATGTGGCACCATGCTTTCTTGCATCCCAAAGTTTCTCACACTTAGCTACTTAGTGTTACTGTACCACACCAGCCACCTGTAAGGTTCTGCCTGCATTCTACAGACACTTCTCTGCCCTCACACTTCTACAGCCTTCCTTTAACCCTTCAAACAGGAATTTCTACTTTCCTTTTTTAAAATTTTATTTTAGAATAAAACCAAGCAAAATAAAACTGAATAAAGCCAATCAAAACAACACAGTGTAAGTGACACAGGATTTCAAAAAAAGATAATAGGAAATCAATAATGGTTACCATAATGCCTCTTTTTTCTTCAAAATAGCTGCTCATAACTTCAGGAATAGTAAATTCAAATAAAGCAGAAACAGAATAGAACCAATAAAAACAACCCAATGAATGCAATATAGGACTTCAAAACAAGATAATAGTAAAGCCAAAATGGCTACCATAATAAATCTTGTTATCTTCAAAATAGCTGCCCATGCTATCAGATACAACAAAATAAAACAAGAATAAAACCCAACCAAACAAAACAATGATAATGATACAAAATTTTTTTTTAATTTTTAAAATTTTTTTTATTTTAAAGAGAATAAAACAAAAGAGGGCAGAACAAGAGGGCATATCAGAACAGAACAACATAAGCAAAACAGCACTTTACAATAAGACAACCAGACGTTAACAGTAGCTATCAAAACATCTCTTTCTCTGCTATAATTGAGCATAGTTTCAAATACAATAATATCAAACATACCAAAATAGTATAAAACCATTCAAAAGAATGAAAGAATTACAGGACATTCTGAACCGAATAACAGAGAATGATCAATGGCTACTATAATATCTCATTTTCAATAAAAAATTTGTTTATACTATCACATGTATTAAAATCCCAATAAGACAAAACATGATAGAACCAATGATAATAGCAGAGTAGAAGCATGTAGGACTTCTAAGCAAGATGGGATTAAATCATCAATGGTTGCCATAATGTTTCGCTTTCTTCAAAACAGCTGTTCATACCATCACGCATAATAAAGTCAAACAAAACAGATTAAAACCATTCCAACTGATGAATGAAAACATTGAAAGGCTTCAAAGCAATGAAATGGGGAATCATGATTACCATAAAATCTTATATACTCTTACCAACTCTCATACTAGGGAGACTATATGGTATTTACACATGTGAGTTTGGTTTATTTCACTTATGAGTATGGTCTCAAGTTGTGTCCATTTATTTATAAATATGATAAGAATGATACAAAATTTCAAGACAAGATAATAGGAAATTTAAAATGGCCACCACCTTTAGAAGGAGATTCCTTATACATGCTACTTTGCATATAGTTATCCTCTGAATAGATGATCAGAGTACCGGCTTTAGGCCTGCAAAATCAGTGAAACACTAAACACTACAGTCATTAAGTTGTATTTTACCCGTTAGCTATCATCATAGCCTGTGTTTCTCCAGATCAGTCAGTCACCCTCAGGGCAGGCCAGGGAACGTTGGTTCTTCTTGTTTCCTTGCCCACATGCCAGAAGGGGCTGGCATCTGGCTCTCCCCTAGTCAGCCCATGCATGGCACCAGCTTACAGGAAGTCTTAGCTTCTTGTTGATTCCTTGTTCTCCTCCCTTGCAGTATGCAAATGGTGACGACTCACAGGAGAGGGCTTGTGTCTAGCTCTCCCCCAGTCAGCCCTACATGGCTTCTACTTTTTTGAAAATAGATTTGTTTTCTCTTTCTTTCTTTCTTTCTTTCTTTCTTTCTTTCTTTCTTTCTTTCTTTTTGCAACTGCTAAAAATTGAGCTATGTGTGACAAACTGGGTATACTCTGGCAAATCATTTTTGAGATGAAAAATCAGTGAAAGGTGGCAAAGAAACTGGTTTCCTCATGTGGTACAGGAATCAAATTAGTAGAAAGAACAGAGGAGTTCAATTGAACACTACAAGAATTTGTACAAGAGAATCACATGATTCCTCCTGAAAAAAATGTACTTGTTTTAGTCACATTCCGTCATTCCACATTTCCACATTTTGCAGGTACTTGCCACCTTCAAGAAGGCCTCCACTGAACTAGAACACATATCTTTAAGTTGGCCTTGCACAATCTCAGATTTTTCATACTGCTGTCTAGAGCATTCTTGCCTTTCCTAACAAACAGGGGAAGAAAGAGGACGTTGGTGGGATTGAAACAGGAATTGTCATCTATTAAGGCTTTAATATCAAATGACAGATACACTAGGAAAAGGTAAAATGATTTCAATAGCCAGACTCCACAAGGTATATGGACCTGGGAATTCTCAAAACCCAAGGGTGTTTGTAGCTCCAGGACTTCCTAGTTCATGCAGAAATTAATTAGGATCCAAACTGAGTCACACTACACACATTAGAGACTGACATATAAACCAGAATAGACGTTTGTTTATTAGCTATGGGGAATTGTCCTTCCCATATCTATACAACTTATTGTGAGCAGATTGCATTTATGTAGTGTATTAAAACTGATTTCTCTCATTTAGAATTTCAAGAAACATTTGGTCACTTGTCACAATATCACACTTTAGATGGTGGGCATGACATCAGATTAGGTTATTTGCATTATCCATTTCTTTGCTTTAATTTCTATGTCTGGGCCTCTTAAATGGCTTGTCTGTCTCTCAGCCCACCTGCAACTTCACCTCTCAATTTGGACCACCACATATGTAGAATTTTTCAGTTGGTAATCTATGTTCCTTACTTAATGTTAGAATTCAGTTATATCATCGTAGGTTTAAATTAAATAAATTGAAGTGTTTACTGTTCCCTCCTCACTAATAACAGTAACAGTAATGACTAATATTTGTTAAGTTCCTACTATTTCCCAGGAGCCACTGTAAACTCTTTGCAGGTATTAACTCAGTTAATTCTCACAAAATCTATGGTAAGAGGTAGTTTCCATTATTATCCAAATTTCACAGCTGAGAAAACTGACCTGAAAAATAACTCTCTCAGGACTACAGGTTTAGTAACTAGCAGAGGTAAGATGCAAACATAGTTTGATGCCCACGCTCTTAACCGCAACAGTAAGTTACTTTCTTAGTCTTGTGCTACCTGCAGGTTATGACTATTAAAACTAGGTTGGGGAGGAGGAAGTAGCTGTTTTCTCTCTTGCTCTGACTCTAGCTAACTGCCCTTGACATTTTTGCATTTTATCCATGCAGAACCAGACTACATTTGTAATTAAACTCCAGATAAGTACCTGTTCTTTAGCAGAAGCAAAAAGTTGAAAAGAGTTAACTTCAGCTGGTAAAATATTTAAATCCAACTATGCTCTAAATGGAATTTAAAGATCTTTGCCTTTGTTAACAGAACCTAAGATTATCCACAGCATCATTCCATTCTGTGCCCTTCTACCTACTTTCTCACAGATACCTCCCAGACTCTTCCATTCCAGTTTCTAGGACCACCAGCTGCTGGCAGCTACATTTGGGGATGAGAAATGAAACATGATGCTTGTGCACAGAAAATGCATTTCAGTGGGGAAAAAAAGAAAGTGGAAATGTCAGACATCTGGAATTAATGTCCATTCTAACTGAGAAAGCTTAGGCAAACTAATTTCATTATTCTGTCTTCATTTTTCTCTCTTTAAAACGGCTCTAAGAATACTTGCTTCTGTACATCTCCTGTAGGGAGATTTGAGACTCAAGGGACAATATTTAGAAAAGTACTTTTCCCTTTCTAGAGTAATAATCCAAATAGAAGCCAAATTTGTTTCACTATTTGCTACAGCAGTATACCTGCAGGACACTATTTTTAAGCTTATTCTAGCTTAGAGAAGCAGAAAGATTTGGAATGTTTGACCTTTGCACAGCCTTAAATAACGTGATTAAAGAAAGCAATAGACTAAATATGTTACAGCAGAGGTGTAATGGGAAAACTTGGAATGAAGTCAGGATGCCTAGGTTTGAGTACTGAGTCCAGGTTTTGCCATTCAATTTAAGCAAAACTGAGGAAGCCACTTACACTCTCTGGGTCTCAGTCTCTTTATCTGTTAAATAGGAGCTCAGCCGTGGAGCTGTGATGATTCCACACAATAACAAATATAGAATGGCTTTATAAAATATCCTGGCTTCATGGTAACATCCTATATCTGTTTTCTTCAATTAGAGCTGGAGGAAACCTCACACATCTTCTGGCCAAACACTTCCACTGTGCAGATCAGAAAACTAAGGCTTGGAAAGATCAGATGACTTCTCCTCCAGGGCCTTGTCTCATATGACTCCTGTTCTCAGTCTCTCTTCCTTCTTACTTCTAAGTGGTTTCTTATCACCACCATCACAAGGGTACAGGCCACTTCAGTGGACAAACAGCTCCTAAAAGGATGGAGCAAGAGAGGGCACTGTTTCAGGACATGAGTCAGTTTGCACTCAGTTACATTCTCTACGTAAAGGAGAAAATGTCAACCAGAGGTTGAAAAAATAGATTCTCAACCACTGAAGTAATCTGCATACACCTCAGTGAGTAGATACCGTCATCCATGTAGGAAATGGTAGCAATGAAACAAAGGTGCTTTGAAAGGATTACAAAATGTATTTGTACCATAGCCACGTAAAAGCCATTTTCAAGCCAACAGGAAGGGCATTTATTATTTTCATTTAACATTTATTAAGTAAAGTGTGTTCCAGGGCAGGCTTTCAACCTGAACTCTTTTTGGCTATGTGCATTAGCTTTTCAGACACCTGCAGTTTCTTCCTGTTACTTACAAAGATGCTTATTGAACTGCAAGAGATAAGTAAATATCAGGGCAGACCTTGGGAGAAACCTGTCAAATGGTTCAAGAGCTCCCTCTGATAGAAGGGATCAGATAGCTGACCTTCAGTGCATCCCAAAAGATTCTAGTAGAAGGAATTAAATCCTCAGATATTCAAACTTCTGTTAGGCAAGGAGAAACAGCTCCATGACGTGAAGAAACATAAATTGTCATATAAATACCTGGGAATCTGGTAAAAGGGCAGATTCTGTCCATCTAAGGATGGATGCTGAGCTTTTGGATTTCTAACTAGTGTCCAGATCATGCTGAGGCTAGTCTGGGGACCACACCGAGGAGCAATTTTATTCTATGTACGTTCATCCTTAGCTATGGTTGGATGGTCTGAGGCCAGTATTTTGAGAGAGAGAGGTTGAGAGAGAGCGTGAGAGAGAGAGAGAGAGAGAAAGAAGTAGAGAGAGAGACTCATATAGTATTCAGCAAATTTTAGAGAATTTTCACTAAATGGATCAGCTTAAGCAGCTCTGCATCTCCCGTAGTACTTCCCATAGTATCTTGCTCTAACTAAACCCCTAACAGATATATTAGACTGAAGTATAGGGTGAGCAGATCTCTATTTATATTTCTGGAAGGGTTTGATGATTAGAGACGTTATGGTTTTAAAATGGTTCACATAAGCAGAATTATTCCATTCATTATTTTGCCCTCAGACCATCAATTAATTTTATGTATTAAATTTAGCCTTAAGCTGTACCCAGTAGGCCTCCGGATTCAGCCCCTGTTCCACGTGGAAGAAGTCTGATGTTAGCAGCCTCATGTGGCACCCAGAACATTACCTAGGACAGCAAACATCCCAATACTCTCAACAAGATCTCCACAGGACAATTATTCTGGTTTGACAGTGGATCAGCAAACAAAAAGCCATATCGACCATTTGACATTTGTACAATCACTGAGTAAATGTTATTATTTATTTATTAAACAACAGGTTTATATAATACTTTTCTCTGAAGCGATAACTTTAGTTTTTGGATAACACATTTGAAAAACATCTTAAATTGCAAACTTTGTATTAATAAATATTGTGCAAAGCAAATGAGGCTGAATCCAAAGGAAGTTAATCCTAGAGTTATAAATATTTAATGGTCTTATATACAGCTTATTCACAACCTATACACATTATCTTTTTCTCATCAGCTTTGTTGAAGTGATAGTGTGCAATTTAAGTGTGCAAGTTGATAACTTTTAATGAATATGTAGTTATGTGATTGCTGCCATATCCAAGATATAAAATATTTCCTTTATTTCCAGAAGCTCTCACGTTATTTTGTAGTTAATATCCATCTCACTCTAAGATTACCTCCTTGATAACCACAGATTACAGATTTATATCACTATAATTTTCCCTTTCTAGATTTTTCAGATAAATGGAATCACATAGTATGTAGCATTGTGCGTGTGTATGTGACTTCTTTCACTTTGTGTGCTTATTTTGAGTGTTATCCATATTGTTGTGTCTATTCGTTTCTTTTTATTGCTAAATAATATTCCATTTTATACGTGTGTCATTATTAGTTTACCTGCTGGTGGGCATATGCATTGCACTCAGTTTGGTACTATTGTAAACAAAATTTCTGTGAACATCCATTTAGGCTTTTGTATAGACAGGACCTTTCATTTTTCATGTGAACATATCTAAAAGTAGCATTGGTGATACATACACCAAGTGTGTATTTGATGTTATAAGAAATTGCCAACCTGTTTTTCTGAAAATAGGTGTATCATTTTGCACTTTCACCAGCAGTTGAGAATTCTAGTTGCTTTACATTTTCAACAACACTTAGTATTGTTGTTTAAGTTTAGTCATTCTAGTTTCAAAGGCATAAAAAGGGATGACAAAAATAAGTAAATAAATCCAATAAAATGTAAGCACAATATTAAATAGGTATACATGGAGCCTCTGAGTTAAAAGAAAAATCACATTTTATTCTACACATAGGCCTTTTCCAAGTTTGACACTTGGAATGAATCCAAATTACTACTAATTAGAATGAAGTCTATTTTCTACCTCTCAGGTGAAGATAATTCTCTATAAGGTTCATCTCTTCTAGGACCAAGAAAACAGGCCTGAAATGTAGTTTCCTGGAAACAATTCCATAATTTGATCCCCTGCAAGCCAAACCATTGGCCAGAGGTTCCTAGGCAAAGTAAAGACATTCTGAGTGCCTTTACTTGCCTGCTGGAATAGCAAGCAGCTCTTACCTTGGATCTACATAAGTGTAAAAATAAATGAACAAATAAAAATTTAAAATCAGCACTTTTTGAAAGCACCAATAATTTGATATTGCAATTAAATTAATATTTCTATAACAATTTATTATCTACATTCCCCTGAACAATTATGCATAGATAGTTATATATAAATATCAGAGTTACTCATTAAATAGGCTCAAATTCATGAACCCTTGCAATTTTTCCAAGTGTGCCCCAAAACTGAGATTCATAAAAGCAACAGCAGAATGTATATACAGCCATTGTGAAGGCCACCAAGAATACGGCAGACTGTATAATTCCTTCAAATATATAAACTCCGTGTCCTTAACTGTAGTTTTTGTTATCTTCCTTCTGAGTCTAGAAGGATTCCTTTTGTAGCAAATCCTAACTGCTTTCCTAAGAGGTTGACACTCAGAGAGAAATTCCTATCTATTCAGGGAAGATATCTTGAGCTCTGGGTCCTTTTTCCTCTGTGTGGTAAAAATGGGACTTCTTTCCTGAAGGGATTACAGGTGCATCTGTACAATTTCAAGACCCTTTTGACTCCTAGGAGAAGCAATGGCTTGTGGGATGAGATTTCCAATTCCTCTAGTATTGCAACCATGGAAAATCAGTAACAGGCAGGGAGGTCAGTCAGCGATGAATTACACTTAAACAGCAAAGACTAACTAGTGGTTCACCGTTCTCAGGACTTCCAAAATTCTGGAGTCATCTGAGTCCAAAGGGAAACTTACGAGAGTAGGGGGTAAAGCTGTAAGAAAATAGAAGCAACAAAAATATGAGTTCAGTGTTTTTCTACTCATTAGACCAGCACTGAGCCAGTTTTCATATAGCCAGAATAACTGATACTTTTTATAAGTAACTGAAGAGCTATAAAAATCTTAACATTCAAGTAAACAACAAACAGCTGTGGCAAATGAGCAAGAAAAATCTAAAGAGTAAGCCTGTCTAGGTGGCACCAAGTGCTTCATGAGGAAGTGCTAAACATCACTCACATTTGTTCATCAGTATGTTTCCCTGGCTGGTCACACTTCTCCTGTCCCCACTTCACGCCACTCCTCTATCAAACAGAACAGATGCATGTCACTAAAATGCTCAGCAATTATTTCCTGAAAACAATATCTCTTAACACAAGGCACCTAATCATGTGTCAAGCAGTGGTACACATGAGGGAGTCCTGATCAATGGAGCGAGCAAAACCTCATGTCTGAGTTCAACTCCCTTTGCATTCAGGCTCAGCCTCACTGACCCAGGGCCCCTGGGGTTGATTCACGTGCACCCTAAGGTTCTGCACAACTGTCCTTTCCTTCAACGGAAAATGTCATCTGTAGGGACCACAGCTGGCAATGGGCAGCAACACCCCTCCCAACTTCCTCTGTTCTTTGTCTCTAAGTTCAATAGTGAGGCGCTTGCCAGTGAGATGCAGTACAGTAAAGTGACTAAATGTAGTGGCTACGGCCACTAAAACACAGTGCCAGAAGCTTATTACTGGATGGCCTTGAGCAAGTTACCTAAGTCCCCTGCACCTTAGGTTCCATAGAAGTAAATATTACATCAAACCAAATTATCTTCCCTTGGCCATTGGCTGAGTCATAGGTGGGCTTGTTCAACAATGATCTAGCATGACTTTGAGGGGGCACAAGCCTTTGGTAATTTTCTTAATAGCACAAAACATATACCAATCAGGACAAACAGAAAGTGAGTAGGGAAATGGTATCCTTAGATCCAACTATGTGGATAATTACATTAAGTCTAAGTGGACTAACCACTTTCAATTAAATGGCAGACTTTATCTTAATGGACATAGAGCAACACTTAACTATACATTGCCTATGATAGCTAAATTTATAAAGATTTAGATAGGTTTAAATGAATTGGATGGAAAAAGATATGCCATCTTAAAAGTATAAGAAGACTTGAGTAGCTATGATAATATCAGATAAAGTAGATGTCATTATAAATAATTTTCCTAGAGGAAAAGAAGGAATTTTCATAATTCATAAAAAGTCATAAGTGTATATGTACCTAATAACAGAGCTTCAAAATATATGAATAATTGAAAATCTAGATAATTTTATAATTATAGAGACTTAAATTCCTCTGTAGAAACTGGACAACATTATTAACAAATACAGCCATAGTTTTCTCATTTGTTTGATTCATATCCTCAGATACTTGTAAAGCTCTCTAGTTCCAGTACAGAAGCCATGCAAGCTACTCCTCCCCACCCGCAAGAGGTACAGACATGTGCTGGAGGAGGCTTTCACAGCTTAGTCTATGGAGTGACAGCTGAGAACTGTAAGGTCTACAGCTACATCTTTTTTTTTTTTTTCTCCTGAGCTTGTTTTATACGAACCAACTGTAGAAATACAAGTCTGTTTCCACAGCCATTTTACCATCTGCTAGTCTTGGTAGCCATTGCTGGAACCCTTAGAATCTTCCCCCAAGACCCTAAGATGTTGGGAACATTGCCCAAAAGCTACTTAACCACCACATTTCATGCACATGTCTAGAACAAGACTACCACTTGAGGAGAATGTGATATATTAAAATGGGGTTATATAGGGTATTAAAATCCTTCAAAAATGTCCAAAGCAAAAGCCCTTATACTTGGACTTTGCCATTCAGGTGAATTCTAAATAAATAAATATTCTAAATAAATATTTATTAGCAACTGTTTTAACTTAATTAAAGATGACATTTGAAGGGAAAAATGACAACAATAATTCTCTTTGAAGAATGTGCAAGATCAGGTTATCTTTTAGAAACTATTCCTTCCTGGGACTGTCTAGCTATATCACAGAATTCCACCCTGTGGAGCATTTGAGTAATAAGATACACTTGACACAAGGGTTTTCTTATCCCAGGTGAATTGAGCAGTGTCTCCAGACAAGCAATTTATTTTGCATTTATTCAGGTGGAGTTTTAGTTCAAAAGTCTTCATGTAGAGAATTACACCTTTCCAAAGGTTTTGGATTCACTATGTTGGCATCTCTAACTACTCATCACATTTCCAAGATCCCGTGAAGTGCTTGGACATGATGGAGATAGATCAAAGTCAAGAGAATATGGATGTGGGACAAAAGATAGCCTTTCGATTTTTTCTTTAAGTCTGATGACTTAAATTTCCATTCTGACATAAATGAGAATAACAAAAGTTCATGGTATCAATGGAGGTGGAGAAGCTATTTCTGAATTGTGAGGGCTTCTAGTCTCTGCAGCAGCTCCAAGAGAAAAGAGCCTACTACTTTTGAAGTTCAGCCACTTCCAGTCCCTCTGGTAGCTTCCATATTCTCTCTATAAAGAAATATTCCTAGCACATACCTCACAAATAGAGGTAATATAGCCTAGTCAGCTGCAGTAGAGTTGGCCATTGGTAACAAGATAGTTTGCCTCTTTGGGAGCTTGTTTCCTGCAATTTTTTCCATGGAGAAGTCCTGTTCAAAAAAGGAACACAATTACAATACTCTCCCTTCTTTAGCTATGTGTTTTTCTTTGCTTACCAAAAGAGAACCTGGTTTGTTTCATGATTAATCTTTTCAGGGCTCTGGAAGGGCAAATAGGTGACAAGCATGAGGAGAAAGTACTTCCATGAACACATTTTTACTGGAATTTGTCTTATTGCAAAGCTCTTATGCCAGATTCCATTAGGAAATTGCAAGCAGATTCATATATCCAAGTGCTCTTCTCTTTCCTACTCATAAATATATAGACATCATATGGCAGAGAGAAGGAAGAGGCTGCTTTTCTTGCATGGCATACCCTTGCACAGCAGACGTGTAGGCAAATGCAAATATCGAACACAGTAGTTTGTGCATATGTGCACATGAATATATATCACGTTATTACTACTCATCAATGAGATTCCAAGTAGCTACCACAGACAGGAGAGCAAAGTCACAATCAATACAGCTGTACTTCAGAATGTCAATTGAAGGCAGTGACAAGAAGATGGGCAGGCTGCCCTCGGCAATGTGAACAGAACAGGAACACCTAAGGATTGATTAGGGGTTGGGCCAAATTCCAACCCTGAACTCATCACAAATTATGCTAAGAGCTCCTGGGGGAGGGCTACAATTGGCATTTTTGAGCCATGTATCTCATTCTTTTGATACAGACATCAGGACTGTCAGAGAGATGATGGGAGAATAAAAAACCAAAGCAAGAAATGAATTGAGGAAGGGCTGCTTTCCCATCCAAATGCTTTCAACTTTCCTAAGAAATCTATCTGCTTCTTTAAAATAAGCCAGTATTATTATTCTACTTTGTCATTCTGGTCCTTAATGAAGGGCAAATCCAGAATGCAGAGAATAGTAGCTGAAAATGTCAGTGGACAGATAGGAAGGATGCTGCAAGGCAGAGCCTTCTAGCTGGAACTGAAAAGAAACTCCTCAAAAATCTGTTTTTAAGAGATTTTTCATTAGGATTTTTTTTTATTCATTCAGAAACACTGATGTATTGTCTTTAAGTAGACAGAGACATAAACTTAATCGCTAACATATTGTATGAAAGAAAATGTATAGACCTTCTAGACCCCAAAATATATAGCAACAGCTCCAATTTTTATTACCAGAAATAACTAAAGGAAATGAGAAGCAGGTGTGGGAAGGCTTCCCTGAGCAATGCCAGGCTTTGTTTTAATTCAGCTGTGTACAGCCTGCTCTGCCCCCCATCTTGCTGCTGCTCATACATTCAGAGGTCAAGCTACTAAAATCAGCCGAATACACTCAAATTAATTTTGTTTAGACCCCTGCCTTCTATTGCTCGCCAAAGGAACACTTCAGCAACTTCTGGCCACACTAAATCTCTGCAGTTGGAAATGTAGTTTCTCCTCAGATGACACAAAATGTTTGGGACATGAGCTTTGGGAATCTCAGAATAAATCAAAGAGAATGTGAAACTGTATTTGGATGGGTGGTAAAAACATAAAATGAGTTCTATATTTCCTTTACTAATAAATTAAATCTCAAAGGAGAATGGTGCATTTGGCTTGTTAATACTAGGAACTATTTCTGTCATATTAATATCTGATAAATCTCCTTTGTTTGAGGATTACTGCCTGGAGAAAAGAAAGAATGAGGTACATGACCTGAAGGTATACTTCTTTTTCTTCCTGCAAATAACCCACATTTGTATCTTTTAAGTCTTTTAGGCAGCCTTTTTGACCCTCAGAAATTTTAAATGTTGTAAGAATTGAAAAGAGATCCTTAGCATCTGCTTTGAATATATACATCAGAGACTAATGCCCACAGTAAAGAATAAGAAATAGCCAACTCATTGAACAGGATTCTGTGTGAAACTCCTGTTGCAGAATAATCCTTTGTTAGATTACAATCTAGCTCTTGGAAATATCCCTTGGCAATTGCAGTAGAAAAAAAAAAGGATCAGGAATCAGGGTTTTAGCCCTGGTTCTGCCCCATCTTGGTTGCTAACCTTTGACAAGGCACTTAACCTCTAAAGACCTTAATTTCCCTATCTGTGAAATGAAGCATTGAACTGGATAATTCCACAGTTACTTCCTGCTACAAAACTTTATGATTCTAAGCATGATCTTCTTGGAGGAAGTATATATGGCTGTGTTGCTATGAACCTGCTATACTTAACCCTATAATGAGCTTAAAAGACTTTAAAGACATAAATAATTGTAACTAACAATAAGAGAGTCATCAGATTCTAATGAATGAATCCGCTCAGAATTTCCTCTCTGTTTAAGGCACATTAGCACAACCTGAGGTTCCTAACTATGGTAGAGAGTTAGGGCCCAGATACCAGCAAAAGAACTCCCATGAAGAAAAATCAGGATGCCAACCTCAGGGCTTCAATTCATTTCCCCTCCTGCAGTGATTTCACCTTCAAGGATTCCAGCTGTCCTTTAGTAAGCCTCCAATATGACCAAGAGGCTGGCAGACTTCACACATGGATGTGCAGACCGAATAGATGAGTGGACTTGAGTCCCTGCTCAAGGGATAAGTTATTACATTGGCTGGTCAGATAATTGTAAGGCCAATAGGCTCTTCTTTAATGGTTAAAATCAGGGATAAAGAGCTTCAGGCTACTTCCTGGGTCCTAGAGATTACCCAAAACTCCATCAATTTTTGGGCCTGTCTTTCTGCTCCTGCTGTTTGGGTACTGTGATGTAAATGTCCCTTGACTCTTTATGTTCACCCTGACTTCTGGCAAGACTCCTAACTGCTGGAAGCAGCACTGACATAAACATGCACGCTCTGCGGGCCAGTGTCTAAAAGATAAGATCCTTGGGCAACTGCAAAACCAAACTGAGTTTTGAAACTGTAGATACCAAATTGTCTATTTTAACAGTGTTGTTAGAATGTTGAGTTTTGCTTCATTACGAATAGAGGAATGCTTATGTGTTTTTATCATTAATAAATGTCATTATATTTATGTGACATTTTACCCATGTGACTCAAAAATACATTTGTTTGGTTGAATAACTCTGTTTTGAATTTAGAGTCTCTCTGTCTCATTTTAAAATAGTTGCTCTTTACAATATGAAATAGATTCAAACTGTTTGAAAACTCTGAACATTTATTCTGTACTTAATAAAAAGGCTAGATGGCTACTACATAATTTCAAATAGATTCATTATTTTTGTAATAAATTATCTCTGACCGACACACATGCAGCTTGTTGTAAGTTAAATTCTATTCCCTTCCCCTACATTCTGATTCTAAAGTTCTAACCCCAATACCTGAGAATGTGACCTTGTTTGGAAATAGAGCCACTGCAGATGTAATTCATCAAGATGAAGTCATAAAGGAGCAGAACGGTTTCTCCTCCAATATGACTGATCTTATTAAAAGAAAAGACTTGACAATAGATACACACAAAGAGAATGCCACATGGAAGAGAAGGCAAAAATGATGATGGCTTTACAAACCAAGAAATGCCAACGATTGCCTACCGATCAACCAAAGCTAGGAGAGAAAAAAGAATAGCTTTCCCTGCGTGGGTCTCAGGAGGAGCTTGCCCTGGTGATCTCAGACTTGATCTCAGACTTGCAGCCTCTAAAACTGTGAAACGATTTGTTTCTGTTGTTCAAGCCACTGTGGAACTTCATCATGATAATCCTGGGCAACTAATATAAAACCAAATTTTGGAAATTTTTCTCTGGGATTCTCTTTAAATTATCAAGAACAAAAGTCCCTAACGATTTGCATAAGTCTGATAAGCTCATCCCACTAACTACAAATACACACACACACACACACACACACACACACACATGCTTACAATTACACAATTACATGACCGCACCCGAACACACAGCTCTGTGTCTGGACAAGGGCCCGGTGAGAGCAGTCCTTGGGAACACCCCAGAGACCATGCTGTAATAGTAGACATCAACAGGGATGTGTTCTCTTACTCGCAGTCTTGAATTAGTAAAAGACATACCAAAAAAAAAAAAAAAAAAAAAAAGGCACACTTGCGTATTCACTGGTTTAGGCCCAGTCATGATTCCTTTAAAGCTGCTGCCAATAGATTTTAGTCATTCTCTGGCAAAGGTTTTTTTTTCAACCACAAACACTACATAGTTGCTGAATGAGTCATCACTCTGAGTAATCTAATTCCTTGACCAGTACATGCCTGCTGCACACAGCACATGTGGTCTTTCGCTGTGTATTTTGTCTTGCTCCATTCCCTGCGTCTTCTTTAATACTTTCGTAAGGGTAGGGTTAAACATTTACTACGAATCCTTAGAGGACAAATCTCACTTACTCAGCAGTGTGTGAACTGGCTTGTCATCAAGAACCCGAACGGCAAGCATTATTAAGCTTTCTCATACCTTTAGCTCAGCTTGATGTCTCCTTATTGCTAAAGAAAGAAAAAAAGCAGTAAAAGCAGAATTATTTTGCTACAGAATCCAGGGGAAAATAAAAGGAAAGAAACAAAATGACATTTTCAGGAAAGATGAGGGCAAACCAGAGCACACCAATGGCCAAACTCCACCAATAACTCAATGTGTATTGCCAGATGTTTTCAAAGTCTTCAAGAAAAACCCCTACCAAAGGGTTATTTCTATCAATAAAGATTAAGGTAAATAGGCCTCTGGGCTTCTCTTTTGCATGGGTTTGTGGGTGAGTACTAGAAGGGGGTGGATAAAAGGCATCTTCCCATTATCATATTATAGACTTCTGTCTTTGCTCTTTATTATTTAGGGCTGGTGGATTGAAGCATTTGAAATACTTGTATAACACTTTCTTTTAGGGACAATTTTGTTAGTATCTGGTCAGTTCTTCTTAAGTGGATTTTCCTTTCTTCTGCTTTTAGTTTTTTAATTTTTATCCTTTCATAGATATTATAGAAATGCAAATTAAATGTTATTGAAAATCATTTCAACTGTACTACTTTATCCTCCAACATCACTGAATGTAGGAAGAAAAAAAAACTGTAAGTTTATACCCTAAGTGGGAGGATTTCCACACAAGCTGAAGAGTGGCTATTTAATGGCATTATTGGGAACTTATATTTACACAGCAGCATACAATTTTCACAAAACCTATATATCCTCAAAACAACCCTGAGAAGCAGACATACCACAACTGTAGAAAGAGAAGTCCCCAGGTTATATGGGAAGTGCTGGGGTCAAGGAACCTCAGCTCAATGTCCCTTCTTCTCCACCCTAACAAGGCAGTCTGCCTGCGCAGGAGGGTCAGCTATCTGCCACAGAGCATGACAGGATGCTGTCATTAAGTCATCATCAAACCTTCTCTGCTCTCAGACAGCAAAGTAAGCTAAGCCTCTGTTACCTCAGGTACAAAATAAAGATCATGCCACTGACCATCACAGGAGCAAGTGTCAACCAAGCAACACTACTCAAAGAAAGTTAATAAACCATAAGCTGTGATACACAAAGCCATTTTTCAGAAGATATACTGGAAGGTAGCAAAAAGATTCCAAGTAGGCAAAGCAAATTTTTTTTGCCAAAGCAATCTTGAGAAAGCAAGACAAAGTTGAAGATTATACACTGCCTGATTTCAAATTATATTAAAAAGCTACAGGAAACATAATAGTATGGTTCTGGCACATGAATGTACACACACATGACACATACACAATGAAATAAAAACCAAACCATATGTAGTCACCTAATCTTCAACAAGTTCACTTAGAAGACACAATAGTGAAAGGACAGAATTTTCAATGAATAGTTTTGGGAAAAATGGATCTCAAACATGCAAAGAAATGAAACAGGACCCTTACATACTACACGGAAGTCAATTAAAAACCTAAACATAATACCTGAAACCATAACATTCCTAGAAGAGCATATAGGGGCATAGTTCTTTGACATTGCCTCACAATGATGCTTTTTATATCATACCAAAAGTTTAGACAACAGCACTTCATCAAATCACAAAGTTTCCACACAGCAAAGAAAGCATTTGACAAAATGAAAAGATAACATGGATTGGGAGAAAATATTTGCAAACTGTGTATCTAATGAATGGATAATATTTTGGATGTTTATGTTTAAAAACTCACACAACCCAGTAGCAAAAAGTCAAAATAACCCAATTAAAATTGGGCCAAGGGGCCAGGGGTGTAGCTCAGCAGCATAGCACCTGCCTGTCAAGCATGAGGCCCTGAGTTCAATTCCTGGTAACAAAATAAAACAAAATGGGCTTAGTACTTAAAGATAATTTTATGCATGGAAGACATAAAAGTGAACAATGGTATACCAAAAAAAAGTTCAAGAAAATGCAAACTGAAGCCATGAAGAACTCTCAACCACTAGGATAGTTATTATCAAAAAGATAATAAATGTCGGAAAAAGTATGGAGAAGAGGGAACTCTTGCACATTGTTGATGGGGATATGAATTGATACAGAAATTATAGAAAACAATATGGATTTTCCCCAAAAAGTAGAACTATCATATGATGCAGCTCTTGATTACACATCTAAAAGAATTCTTTTTCTGGCTATATACTCAAAAGAAGTATCTGTTCACTGCAGTATTATTTACAATAGCCAAGATATGGAAATGACCTACAATTGGATGAGTGGATCAAAAACAGTGGTATAAGGCTAGGCAAATGGCGGCCACTTGCCTAGCATGTGCAAGACCCTGAGTCTGAATCATAGCAACATATACAAAAAAACTCTGTGCGTATATTTTCACAAAGAAGTATTATTCAGCCTTCAAAAAGTAGATACTGCCATTTATGATGCCAAAGATGGACCAAGACAATGTTATAATAAGGGAAATAAGCAGACACAGAAAGAAAAATTCTGCATAACATCACTTAGATGTAAAACTTAAGAAAAAATCAAATACATGGAAGAAGAAAGTAGAACAGCGGCTAGCAGAGGCCTGGAGGCATGGGGGAAGAAATGGGGAAATGTATATCAAAGGGTACAAAGTTAGAGTCACATAGGAAAAATAATTTTAGAGTTCTAATGTACAACATAAGATCTATAGTTAATAATGTGTTGTATATGGGAAATTCACTAACAATAGATTTTAGGTGTTCTTTCCACTAATATAACTATTAAGGTGGAAGTTATGTAGATTTGCTTGACTGCAGTAATTACTTTACTGTGTACATCAAAACATCACATTGGACCCTTTAAATATACAATAAAAAAGAATCTTTACCCTAGAGTGAATAAAGACACATTTCCTGTTTGACCTCAGTCAAATGTCTTAATGTTTAGTGTCTTAAGGTTTAGTTTCCTTATCAATAAAATGAAGACATTACTGGAACCTTGCACATAAGATTATTTCAAGAGGAAAGAAGACAATTCATGCCAAGCACTTAGCACTGGCCAGTGCACGGATATAAAAAATCCTCAATAAATCTTGGCTATCATCATCAAAGCCACCCACGTTGCATCCCAGCTCTTTACCAGCATGAGTAAAAGCAGATGACCAAAGTCCCAAGGATTAGAGAGATTCCATGTTATAATCCTCTCCAGGTTCTGTGCTCCGATAGCAGTTTCAACTCTATATCCTCAGGAGACATTTTTTAAAAAGTTCCACTTTTTATTTTGCAAAGTTAAATCTGAAGTTCATAGCAAACATTCAGTCGTTGAAAATGAGTCACACTCCTTTTATTCTTACTGCCCTGAACTGCAGGGTTGGTTGATAAATATTTCCACCCATCATGCTGCTGATGCTCCAGAAAAATACTGACCCATTCTTTATCTCAGTGCTCTCTTTCTCAGAGGAGCAATGCGACAGTGGTGCTTCAAGAGACAATCAGCAATTACAGAACCAAGTTTTGTGAACATACACAAGACTAACTCACCTCCTGTACTAACTAAGAAAAGTCAACTCAAGTTGTTGGCAAGAAAAGAAATATAAAAGCCAGCAAAGTGCCTGATTAATCATCAGCATCTAAGGCAGGTGAAAGAAAAGTAACATGGCATCTTCCTGATTGGATTGTTGTCTGATCACAACTTTGAAGGATGTTCTAACAGAGAAAGGAGAAGAAACACCAGCACCAACTAATCTCCAAATCTAATCAATCTCTCGTTATGTACAATACCTCTAAATTTAATCAGGTCACAATGTATTTCTGAAACTTAGATCATCTGAATATATATGATTTTACATATTGTCTAAGGGCCAGATAAATTACATATATCAGCACTCACACAAAGGAAATGGTTTACTTGTTTCCAGGTACAGTTGTGGCATCCGGGTCAGTTCCTCAGACTTACTTTCAGAGAATGCTGAAACCATGAGAAGTCTTGGTGACTTAAATTTCCTACCCTGACTGTTTTGGTTTTTTAGAACTTAAAAAGCTGTAACATGCGACATGCTCTCTTGGATGGGGATTTTATTCATTTGGGAAACATTTATCAAGTGTTTGCTATCTCAAAGGCATTTTTATGGGGCACAGTGGGTGACACTGCAAACTCCTATTCATCTGTATTAAATTTCAAGCACAAACTCTTCTACAAGCACTAAAGATACAAATGTGAATTAAGCCTAGCTTTTGCTCTCCAATGTATAGACAAGAGAAGGGTGTGTGCATGTGAATAAGGACCCACAACACAACGTGAAAGTCCCAATGACCATCAGATCTGTGGGCTTTCCCTCTTTTCTCACCCTTCCTGATGCCATGTGTGAACAGAGGTGGTGGCAATGCTGGAGCACTTCCTGGAGAAGATGGTGACAGGACTCCAGCGTCAGAGCAGAGCTCCTTCCCTGTCATGTGTGGAAATCCAGCCCAAGGGCCAGCGGCTGTGTTCCCATATCCCCACAGGGCTCTGTTTATTCATTCATTCGTTTGTTTGTTTGCTTGCTTGTTTTTCATAAGAACTATAGAATTTTCCTATGGCTCTGGAAAGAAAGGCCCTTCTGTCAGGCCTTTGGCTCTTCTCTAAATTCTCACTCTCACCTTGGTTTTTTGTTTTTGTTTTTCCATTTCTGCACTACTGCTGTTGTCTGTGACTTCCTCTTCTATGGCTCTTATGCTGATGTCCCCCCATCATGTTGGGCCTCCCCTAAATGATGTCTTGTAAGCTGTCACCTCTCTTGGCTATATGAAACTACACTTTGAGAGTTGTAGTTTGGATAACTTTGCTATGTATTATAACACTTTGAGAGTTTGAAACTCCCAAGTTCACATTAATTGAGAGCAAAAAAAATTATAGATAAAATACATCTACTGTTAAAGCTATTAAATAGCAACTTAAAGAAAACCCATGAAGGGATTTTACCTCTTCATACCCATGAATCTGGTCCAAATGAAAGCATTAAGAAGAGAAAAGTATACAATAGTGAGTATTAACCCATCTCTGAATGACCGTGGTTTTGAAAAAATAAAGAAATGGGGAGTTAAGAGCTGAGGCAAGTCAAGTATGTGCAGTATGTATTATGCAGCATTTCTGGGATGCTATGGCTTTGGGTTATCTTGTCTCTAATTGTGACAAGAGTGCCCTTGTTGCTTTCATCACAATTATTGAATAAAGGATAACAGTGTTCTCTATTTGCACATCCTTGTATAACCTCTTTATTGAAGGCCTGCATTTCAGCAGTCTCAATTTAAAACATGGATTTTAGAAAACTCTGCCTCATCATCGAAGAGTCCAAGGCACATAAGAAAATGAGTTGTGCTTCTATGCAGATGCCCTGACCTGTGGCCCCAAACCAGGCAGTCAGGAGTCCTCTTCTGTGCCAGATTGGCTGGGGCATAGGTGGGCTCTGGGGTTGCAAGCACCTGTACAGACTATGGAACCCATAGACCTCAGGCAATCCCTGGCTAATGTGACTTTGATCCTCAGTTTCCTCCCTGTGAAACACGAAACAGTAGGTGTCTCCTGGGGTCCTCATGGTGATTGAGCTACTGTTACTGCTATATTTGGAAGGTAGTTAGCCTTTGTGTGCATATTTACTATTATGATCCCCAAGACTCCGGGGGAAATCCAGTTAATGGAAAAATGGTCTTTATCAGGATATAAACCTTGAAATGCTAGCATTTCATATACACATGATCCCGGATCCTGAAGACAGGTTTTTAAAAGACACCATTTTATCATAATACCATACTGTTATTGATAAATACAACACAAGTAATCACACAACGGAGAACAAACTGCTAAGGCATTTAAATGAAAAAAAAAAAAAGAATTGACCCAAGACTAATAGGATTGTGATATTGCCCTGGTGATATGTGCCTTTGAGGACTTGGGTGTATACGAGTGTCAAAAAATGGCCCCTTTGAGACAGACTTCTCCCCCAATTCCTTGGTTCAGAGAAACCTACAGTTCACCAAGGCAGTTTGCTCAACTCTAATTAGGAACCTGATTGCTGGTTGGCCTTGCACAAAGGACTTTTAATTAGGGCTGAGAATGCTTAGAAAAATCCACTTGGCAAGTCGACTCCCTCCCTCTATCTCTTTTTTAACATCTTGCCAAGATCATAAGGAAAGGGAGAGCTTAATTACAGTTGGTGTATATATCTTTAAGAAAAAAATACATTAAGTGCTTTAAAATAGGCTCTCTTGGCTCTGTGATCACAAGGATTTTACTCACTTCTTATCCCTGATTGGTCTCATTCTCAGTTACAGATGAATCAGACACATTTTGAGCAGCTTTAAGATTTGCTTTTCATCCGAAGCCAAGTAGGCAAATGGCAGTGAATTCACAAGCTTTTCCAAATGATCTCATAGGTTCCTCTGGCTCCACTTCGGGGGCCATTTGCACTCTGCAATGCTGTTATCTTAAATACTCTCAGCCTGCTCGGTCTAAGGAGCGGCCACAGTATAGGAGAGGGCGATGTATTCCACTTTCTAGAGCAAGTCTGAGTCCCTTAATAAGTGCACATGGAAGCTTGTGTATCAGAAAACACATGAAAGATGAGCCCGGAGGACCTGCAGAGCGGCAGAGAGTCTTGGAGATGAATGCTTTCCCTTCCTTAATCGTGAGAACACTCTCATTTCTCCAGGTATTAACCACCCTCTCATTATGTCAGCCTGACAACAAGTGACCCAAGCTCCCCATCAATCCATTTGAGCTTGGCCCTGGCAGCCAGTAACTTTTTAATTATTGATATGAAATGTCTGATAGTACACGGAAGAGCTGACCCCAGTATAATGTATGCTCGGGACTGAGATGCTCCAATGAGCCACTGAAATGCATGAGATTTTCTGACTGAAGTTTTGCTTTCTGTGGCTCTTTCAGCCTCTACCTTTTTCCCCTTGAGTCTTTGTGCCTGAAAGCTAAGGATCTCTTTCATCTAATCTCAGGAACCTGAAGCTCTGCTATTGAATTACATTTTTTTTCACTTACTATTTATGTTTGATGCAAAAATAAGAAACTGGGTAGAACCAGAAGATGCTGTCACTTACTTCAGAAAGGGATATGTCGATCATTCTTGAGCCCCATCCAGCTCTTTCACACTTTTAAAACGTGATGCTTCTGTGCAGACTCTTGAGTTTGGCTCTGTGGAAATATCTTAAAATGCAGTCACATCTCTCCCCAGGGAACTTGAGCAGCTTTTGGTCAACAGAGATTTTAAAGTTCTCTGCTTCTTGACTTAAGGCAACTGTTAGGGGTAAAGGAGCCAGACTGTTTTGAAATCGTTCCCACCACCTGGAACAACCTAATGTCAACACAATGCTTTCCTCTGCAGGCGTCTTTCAAAGGTCACTCTGATTCTGTAGTAGCAGCTGCAAAAAATACATCGAATTATTTTATGATAATGTCACTGAGCTAAAAACCCCTTAATAGCAAAGAAAATATTAGGGGCAGAACAGCTTTCTAATTCAAGCCAGGTGAATTTCCAAGATATTTGGCTGATATTTTACAACATATGTGTGCCTCTTTTTTTCTTTACGTTAATTTTTACCCTGTTTTAAGAGAGATCAGACATCTCCTTATCATTGTTATGTTCTTCGCATTATTAAAAATAATCAGGTTTATAAGTTACCTTCTTTTCCAACTGCCAAGAATGCGCCCCAGAATTTAGCACTAGCTCTCCTGATGAGTAGGAGAGGGAAATATCATTATCCCTGTTTTACAGATGGAGGACCTGAAGCTTAGGGAGACTGTTTTGCCTAAAGGTGAAAGTGTTGTTTTAATCCTATACTTTTATTTTTATCTCTTTAAATTTCTTCCTGAGGGTGGTAATGAGCTTGGAGGATTCATCATGACTAAACTCTGTCTGAAGACTTGTTTATAAAATTATTTCAATAAAATCCACAATCAGATCGGCTGGGGTGGGTCTTCAAACCGAGCAACTTCCCTAATGAGCACACTCATCAGGGTGGTGGAGCCTCGTTACAGACTGGCTTCTCCCACACTTTGTCAAGGCGGGTGGTGAGGCCGGTAGAAATATACTAGTAGTAACAACCAAAGCTCCAGGAGCCTTAGTACTAGAACTCGACTTTCTCATTTGTTTAATTATGTAACAAGTTAAGTTGAAAAGTGTTTGTGTAGCAGTTAATAACATGACTTCAGAGAGGGATGGATAGCTTTGGCAATCCTTCCTTCTACCTTTAGAGGCTACTTAACTTCCTATGTCGGAGTTGCCGTATCTTAATTTCTTTCTTGTGGTTGTGCTGTTTTGCCCTCTGATTTTGTCTTGGCTCCTTGCTTCAACTCATGCACTTAGCTTACACAAAATATTGAATTTTGAAAGTACAAGGGAATCCAACATGTTTCAGAGCTCAGAGCTTCTGCCAACTCATGGGACTTGGTGTTACCAGTTGTATTCAGGTACCCTGTGGAATGCAATACCCTGGTTATCTACACTGGATACATGAGGCCAAAATGCTGCCACTATGCAGTTAAGCAGTAACTCAGTTCCATCACTCAAAGATGATAAAGTGTTTCTCAAGATCCATCATTGCGCGCGCACACACACACACACACCTTGCTCCAGATTGGCTCACTGTGTCCTCAATGAAATGGGAAGAAGGCAAACAAGGTGAGTGCCACCATGGCCAGCCTTGCCTGACAGAAACAACTAGTTAGGATCATCACATCCATTGTCCACTTCCTGTGTGAAAATCGCATTTGATGTAAAGGGAGACAGCTATAACTCTGTTCTATTTTTGTTATTTTAAAGAAACATTTACAGTTTTCAAATAAAACTTCTGATTTGTAAGTGATAAAGCAATGCGTGTTAGTTGTTAAGAATTGGGAAGGGGTGGAAAAACAAAAAAGAAAATCACACGACCCATACTTAGATCCTTTAGATAGTAAACGTTAACACATGGGTCTTCTAATCATAAAAGACACTTTTAAAATTGAGGATTAAAATGTATACACATTTTAAATACTACTTTTCTTTCTCTTTACCAGTATTTCTTGAGCATTCTCCCATTAGGTAGCCTGCAAAAATAGTTTTTATCAACTGCATAAATTCCATTGCATGATGCTATTATAAAGAATTCTCCAATGTATATCCCTTTATTTTGCCCTCGTCTTTATTTCTGGAGAGACAGATTTTTCAAATGAAACTAATGAGTCAGAGTCCCCTAACATTTTGAAAATTCTGTTTCCAATTTGTTTGCTGAATACATTGTAATGACTTACACCCCGATAGCTATTTATGACAATATTCATTAGCCTGAAGTTTTGCTGCATTAAATTTTTTAAAAATTTAACCAGTTGGATAGATTGATAAATGGCATCTTATTGGTATTAATTTTTATTTGCATTATAACTATTTTAACAGTTTCATTGAGGTATAATTTACATACTGTGCATATTGTAAAATTACCCAATTTAAGTGCACAATTTGAAAGTTTTTTATGAAAATTTCATAGAATTGTACCACCATTGCCAATTTTAGAACAATTATAGGACATAATTTTAGAACAGTTCTCATCATTCCAAAAAGTTTTCTATAGCCTATTTGTAGTTAACCCTCACTCCCTAATCCTATCCCTAGCCAACCTCGGTGATCTGCTACCTCTATAAATTTTTTCTGAACATTTCATAGAAATGAATTAATATGTAGTACTTGATAGCTTAGCTTTCTTACTTAGCATAACATTTTTGAGATTTATCCATGTTTTAGCATGTTGCAACACCATATATCCGTATTTAATCATTGTATATTTTTGAACAGCATTTTTTTAATATGGTGGTACTCATTTTGTTTATCTTTTGAAGATAATCAACATTAGTATTGTTTCACATTCGGGGTCACAATACATTACATTTGTATGTGCACCTTCTGCGGTTATATTTTTATTATTCTTGTGAGATGTCTAAGGAATTGCTGGATCCTCTAGTTTTTAAAATGTTCATCAATTGCTGAATAGATAACCAAATTTGGTAAATTTCAAGCTTCACTTGCATTCTAGAAATATCACATAGAAATCATGTTTCCTGAAATTTTGAAGAATTCTTCAGTAAGCCCCCTGGATTTAGGAGAATTTTTGAAAGGGGATTTTTTGATGCTTTTGTCAACTCCTTTCAAAGGTTGTTAGTCTTTTCATAGCATAATTTACTTAATCAATGTTAGCACTTTCCCCGGAAAACATTAACTTTGTCAACATTTTCAAATTTCTAACAAAATATTATCTTATTCAATTTACTCTTCCCTGTAATATCTTTATATCCATTTTCTAATTTTCATTTCTCACTATGTGTTTATATTTTCTCTTTTCCCAAATCTGACTAATAAAAGATATTTCCTTTTTCATTTTAAAACACTAGGATTTACTGATTATATTTTATTTTCTAATTCATAAATTGTGCATTTATCTCTATTTGTGCTTACTTGGGTTTATTTATTCTTCTATTTCTTATTTTTAGTTATACATTTCAGTCATGTTTTATTTTTATTATCTCTGCATTACTGATAACAGCATGTGGGGCTCTCAGCATAGATCTATATGCAGAGCTGCCTAGTTTCCTTAAATGCTATGTATACTATTCTGATTTTTATTATTTTCTAAATAGTTTAAAGTTATAATCTTTATTTTCTTTTCAGTGCAGTGAAATAAACTTTTTGTTTATTTCTAAGTGCTTGAGTTTATATTTTTAATGTTTTTGTTTAAACTTTTGTGACTTGGTTTTAGTTTTGTTGCAATTTGCACAAAAGCTTCATTTGTGGCTGTATATATTATTTGTTTTGCTAAGGGTTTTAAATAATATTTTAAGAAAGGCTTATTCTTTGTTGCTAGGGAACAAAATTCAGAATTTGCCTATCAATCAATTTTAATAATTACAGTCGTCCAAATTTGGTGTCTTTTAATTCTATTGATTGTCAAAATCTGGTGCTTAGGTTTCTCACAACAATTACTTTTTCATGGGTTTCTCCATTTGTGTCCATTTTTATTTTTATATGTAATGCTGTGCTTTTATCATAACTATTTTTTCCAGTACTGTACTGGGAATTAACCCAGGGCCTCAAGCATACTAGGCAATGTGACACCACTGAGATACATCCCAAACTCTTTTATTTTATTTTGAGCCAGGATCTCATTAAGTTGCTCAGACCAGCCTAGAACTTGTGATCCTGCTTCAGTCTCCCAAGTAGCTGGGATTTCAAGCTTGTGCCAGAAGCACGTGACTTTTATCATTATAGTATCTTCATTTTGAATTGTACCTTTTGTCAACATAAAATGCCAAAAATGTCTCCTTTTTTTAAGGATTGCTTATGATGAATCTTGTATTGTCTAATCCTTACTGCTGTTGTTTTCTTTTTATTTGCATTTGCTTGAAAAATATTTGGCGATCATTTTGGTTTTTTGAACAATTTGAATTAATTTCAGCATGATGGTATTTTTTCCTAATTTCAAAATGAATTCATGATCACTGTAAAATTTTGACAACTATAGAGAAGCACACATATGAAAGATCATTACCAACGACCAGACTTTTCTCCCCTCCTCCTTTTGCTTTTTAAATTTTCTTTGATACATTCACAGAAAGCTGGAAGAACCCACAGGGGGCATGCAGGTCAGAGACCAATTAAACCAGGAACCACATCATTCCACAGGCTGGAGCAGAGAGGGACAAAGTCATCGAGAAACAGCTCTTGTTTCTGTTTCATTTCTTGGAATCTGGAACAGCAAATGACATTCCACTCTTGTCCACTGTGGGAGCTCAGAAATAAAGTGATTAGATTGCCAGGGATTCAGAGCAAGAATGACTTAAATCCGCCGTAGTCCAGAGGAAAAGCCCAGGTGGTCCTTTGTGTCAGGAGTTTAGAGAAGGTGATGTCAGCAGCTGCCACAGAGAAATAAAACCCCAGCTCCAGCGAGTGCCTGTGCATGCAGGGTGGTGTGTAGGCGCACGTGGTGCTCTGGGAGCACACAGGGTAAGCCAAGAGGCTATAGCAGCAGAGAGCTTGGCAGCAGCCCAAGGTCCCGCTGAGGGTAAGCAGTTAGTCGACACAGCTGAGTCGTTTCCTTCCAGACATCCTTGGAGGTCAAAGAAACACTGGGTTTAAAAGATGCCTCAATTCATTTTCTTCTGAAATTAAGGTCCAGATCTTAAGCAAAAACTGTGCCTAGAGTCAGTGTCTGAAAATAGGCTCTCCAAAGAAAGGTTAAAGAGATTGAATGGCTTCAAAGTAAGAGATCAAATCTAACACTACCTTACGAGAGTCTCTCAAGGGTTTTCCACGTTGTCTAAAAAGGGTGAAACACGCTCTTTTAAAACAGTGGAGACACACACTTCTGCTGGATGGACAGACCAGAAGCCCAGGAGACCCAAAGCTGGCAGGGGAGGCGCACACGTGCCTTAGGAGGGCGCACACATGCCTTTGGAGAGTAGAGCGATCAGTGAGATCAGCGACATGGAAGAGTCAAAAGCAGCAGTGAGGAGCCAGCAGTGGGCTCTGGAGAGCTCCACCAACAGAAGACCAGTCCCAGCCCCCACATCCAGGGGCCAGGATCTGCTCCATGCCCAGCACATCTCTGGGATCTAACATGGGCACTGTCACAGAACTGCAAACACCAGAAGTATTTTACTACTTCTATTCTCCCTTGTTGTCTGATTGGCTACCCCTTCCCTGTCTGGTTGGATGTCATCTTGTTTTGTTTTTATTTTTGTTTTGTTTGGGTTTTTTGTTTTGGGTTTTTTTTTTTTTTTACTTCTCTCTTTCCCTGGTCTCCTTTTTTTTTTTCTTTCTGTTATTCTTTTCTTTTTCATTTTCCTTCTCTTTCTTCTTTCACTGGTTAGATTTCTTACTTTTATTTTCATTCTCTTCTAGTGATCCTCTTTCCCTCTTTGCTCAACTACTTCTTAAGTTTAAACTCTCAAGTGAGTAAACATTATCTTTCTGATTACTCCTTCACATTCTATTTCATTCTTTCATTTCTGTGTCCTCATTTCCCAAAACTTGATTGATTGTAGTTTGACTTCTGGTCTCAATTCTACTGCATTTGAACTCATTTATCACTGTATCCTGTCCCCTACACATCTTAACTCCTACCCCTTGCAGAAGGGTAAAAGCACCCCAATAAAGGGAAAATGACTGCATACAAGCACATGATAGATGTTTGATTTTGTTACATACCATTAGAGTTTGCTACTATGGTCAGTGGTAGCAGGTTAATGGTTACCATAATCTGTCAGTAGTTAACCTGTACTTGAAACTATTATTATTATTAACTGTACTACTTTTTCCAGGATGTCATACATGTTTTAATCAGTTTTTCTCCCCTGTATGATAATATTGAGGTTGTATTGGGTCATAATCATCACCACAGCTCAGTACAAAAGGACTGAATGCTGAGCCAAATAGTAAATTTGCATCCTTTACAAATTGGGAAGGTAGGTTCCTGGGATAGCTATAAAGAACCACCTACATCCATGGGACATACCTGAAAAACAGACATCTCCTAGGGAAGCCTAATACGAGTGATAAAGATATCTAACTTAAGAGATTTCCAGCATCAACCTAGAAAACAAAATAAAATAAAAACGAGAAAATAGAAAATGACAAGACACAGAAACAAAATGCTGAGGCTAGGGAAATAGCTCAGTGGTACAGCACCTACCTGCAAGTGCATGATCATGACTTTAATTCCGGGTACGAAAAAAAAAAAAGATGCAAAATGCAACCCCAGACCTCCAGCCCACCCAAGACAAGCCTGGAACTCAATGATACAGATGAAATTGGAAATCAAAGGAACTTTCTGAAATGATAATGAAAAAACAAGTGGAAAAAAACTACAGAGAAAATAATGTCTCAGGTACAAAAAGAAATGATATTTAAAATCAAAGATATCAGAGAAGACACAGATTAAAGAAAAGATGAGCTTAGTAAAATGATGGAAACAAAAAATGCCCAACATAGGAAAGAAATTAAACATCTCCAAATAGAAATCCAAGAGATTAAAACCTCCAGTGAAAGTATATGCAACAGATTGAAGGAGAGGATGGAATTTCAGATCTTGAAGACAGAATTGTAGCTAGTGATCAAGAAAAGAAAGATAGCAAGAGACCATGAAAACTCAATCCAACAGCTACAAGAGGAATAACATAAGACTGATTTGTGGTCAATGAGAAAGCTGGAGACAACACAAATGCCATATTTAAAAAAGTCTTCACAGAAATAATGGCAGAAAACTTTCCAAGCATGAATAAGTAATTTGAAATACAAATAAATAAATCATATAGAACTCCAAATAGTCATGACTAAAATAAAACTAAACCAAAACATATAATAATCAAGATTCTAGAAATTTATCACAAAGAACAGAATATGAAAAGCTGTTAGAGAAAAGAAACAGATCAGCTATAAAGGAAAGCCCATTGGAATCATGGCAGACTTCTCAACACCAACCCTCAAGTTAAGAAGAGCTTGGAGTGAAGTATTCCAAAGCCTGAAAGAAAACAACTTCTAACCTAGATTGACATACTCTGCAAAACTATCTTTCAAAATTAATGAGAAATAAGATGCTTCCATGACAAAGAACAACTAAAGAAATTCATAATCACAAAACCAACCTCACAAAGAGTACTGAAAGATATTCTAGATACAGATAAAAAGGACCACAATTCAAAGAACAACAAAAGAAAGAAAGCACCAGGCAGGGCAAGCAATTAGACAAAAGGAAAATGTAGAGAAACATCACAGGAAAATACCATGACAAAGATAAGTTATATCAGTTATAACAATATCAATTATAACCAGTTTTATCAGTTATAATCAGTTATGCATATCAGTTATAACCATCAATGTAAATGGCTTCAATTAACCCATCAAAATAAACAGACTGACAGGATGGATCAAGAAACAATATCCAAAATTATTCTGTACACAAGAAACACATTTAACTCAAAAGAAATTTCTATGCTGACAATCAAAGAATAGAAAACAATCTTCCATGCAATAGCAACCCAGAAAAAGAAGGGGTAGCTATTCCATTTGCCGAAAATGTAAACATCAAGCCAAGAATGATCAAGAGATAAATAAGGTCATTGCATACTCGTTAGGGAAAAACTTCAAGAGGAAGCAATGACAATCATAAATACATATGCATCTAATAGGGGAGCACCTGACTATATAAAACAATAACTAACAGATGTAAAAAATCACACAAGCACAATTGTAATTGGGAACCTTAATATCCCATTACCACAAAGAGAGATAGATCAACTAGACAAAAAATCAGCAAAGAAATATTAGTACTGGACCAAACCTGTGAACAAATAGATTTAGTAGATGTTTTCAGTGTTCTACCCAACATCATAAGAATACACATCCTTCTCAACTTCACATGGGGCATTCTCTAAAACAGACCATATACTAGCCCATGGAACATGCTTAAGTAATTGATAAGGAATTGAAATTATTCTATGTATATTATCTGATCATGGTGCAATGAAATTGGAAATTAATGGAAAAAGAAACCACAAAAGCTCCATAAACACATGGAAATTAAATAACACCCTTCTGAACAACCAATGGTCACAGATGAAATTAAGGAAGAAATTAAACAATATCTACAACAAAATGAGAGTGCAAATACCACATACTGGAACTTATGGGACACTATGAAGACAGTACTAAGAGGAAATTTATAACAGTGAATTAATTCTCACATCAGGAAAACAGAACAAGCTCAGATAAGCAACCTAATGTTGCATTTCAAGCTTCCAGAAAAAGAAAGCAAGACAAACCCAATGCCCATATAAGGGAGGAAATTATAAAGAGCAGAGCAGAAATTAACACAATGGAGACTAAGAAAAAAATATATAAAGAGTTAATGAACTGAAGAGTTGCTTCTTTGAAAAAATAAATAAAATTGATGAACCGTTCACCAACCTTATAAAAAAATAAAGGAAAGAAAACACTCAAATTCATGCAGTAAAGAATGAAAAGGATAAAATCACTACAGACCCCGTGGAAATTCAGAAGATCATCAATAACCTACTTCAAAAATCTTTACTCTCATTGGATGAAAAACACACACAAAATAGATAGATTCCTAGATATGTATGAATTCCCAAAGCTAAATCAGGGAGATATAAAAGTTCCAAATAACGTAATATCAGTTAATGAGATTGAAAATGTAATTCAAAACTTACCAATGAAGAAAAGCCCAAGTCCTAATGGATTCAAAACTGAATTCTACATGAAATTTATAGAAGATTTAATGTCAATACTCCTCAAACTCTTTAATGAAATTGAAAGAGAATCAATACTTTCTGGAGGCAATTATTACCATGATACCAACATCAGAGAAAGACCCATCAAAAAAGAGAACTACAAGCCGATCTCCTTAATGAGCATAGATGCAAAAATCCTCAGTAAGATACTGGCAAACAGAATGTAGCAAATCATCAAGAAGACTTTATATGACAAGTGGGATTCATACATGACCATGGGATTATACACAACCAAGTGGGATTCATCTCAGAAAGGTAGGGATGATTCAACATATGCAAATCAATAAATGTGCTACTTTATATTAACAGAGCCAAAAAACACAAATCACATGATCATCTCAATAAATGCAGAAAAAGCTTTTTACAAAGTCCAACATTCATTCATGATAAAAAAAAACCCTACAGAAAACTAAAATAGATGGTATTCACCTCAATCAATAAAAGCCATCTATGACAAACCAACAGCCAACATTATACTTAATAGAGAAAAACTGAAAGCTTTTGCTCTAAAATCAGAAACAAGACAAGGATGTCCACTATCACCACACCTATTCAATACATGTCTAGAAATGTTAGCCAGAGCAATTAGACAATAGAGAGAAATAAAAGTAATAAGAATGGGAAAGAAGGAAGTTAAATCATTATTATTTTCAGATGACATGATACTCTACATAGAAGACCCCAAAAACTCCATCAAAAGACTACTAGAGCTAATAAGCAAGTTCAGTAGTATAGCTGTATACAAAATCAACACTCAAAAATCAATAGCACTGCTGTACACAAGCAACAAACTCACTGAGAGACAAAGTAGGGAAACCACATTCTTTACAATAGCACCCAAAAAAGTTTAAATCCTTAGGAATCAATCTAATGAAGGAAGTAAAAAATCTATACACTGAAAAGTGCAGTACTCTGAGGATATCAGAAAATGGAAAGATAGCTCTTGTTCACAAATAGGAAGAACCAACACAGTGAAAATTGCCATACTACCAAAGCTGTTATACAGATTTAATGCACTTCTGATCAAAATACCACTAGAATATCTCACAGAACTAGAAGAAACATTACTAGTATTTATTTGGAACCAGAAGGGACTAGAAATAGTAAAAGCAATTCTGGGCAACAAAAGCAAGGCAGGAGGAATCACAGTCCCTGATTTGAGATTATACTAAAAGCTACTGTGAGGAAATCAGCATGGTACTGGCAAAAAAAAAACACAGACCTGAGAATCAGTGGCACAGAGTAGAAGACACAGATACAACTACAAACACACTCAACTACCTTGTCTTTGTCAAAGGTAGCAAACATGTTCACTGGAAGAAAGACAGTTTCTTTAATAAATGCTGGAAAAACCGGCTTATCACAAGTCAAAGACTAAAACTAAGCCCATGTCTAACATCATACACTAAACTAAAGTCAAAGTGAATCAAAGATCTAAATATTAAAGGCCAGAGACATAGCTCAGTAGCACAGCCCCTACCTGGCAAGCGCAAGGTCCTGAGTTCAATTCCCAGTTTTAAAAAAAAGAGCAAAATATTAAAACAGAAACACTAAGTCTATTAGGAAAGAAAGTAGGTAGAAATCTTGAAGATATGGGTATAAGCAGAGACTTCATGAACAAAACCCAACTGCATGGGAAATTAACAACTGAGACCTCCTCTTACTAAAAAGTTTTTGCACATCAAAAGAAATCACCAACAGAGTGAAAATAGAACTCACAAAGTGAGCAAAAATTTTATCTAACTGTCCTTCAGACAAAGGAAGTTCCGGAACATATAAAGAACATATAAACATATAGAACATATAAAAGATTGAAAAAATCAGACTCCCCAAATTCAAAGATGCAATCCAAAACGGGCATCTGAGATGCTTATGCCCTTCTCAGATGAAGAAATACAAATAAATAAATAAATAAATAAATTATTTATTTATTTATGAAAAAATGTTCAACATCATTGGTCACTTGAGAGATGCAAGTTAAAACAACACTGAGATTCCATTTCACTCCAGAAGGAATGACTATTATCAAGAAATTGACCAATACAGTGATTTGTGTTTTCATTATTTGACCATTTTTTATGTCTGTATCTTGTCATCTGAGTAACTACTTTGAAGATGACAACATGCAGCACATTAACTGTAATTGCTGATACATTGTGTCAACTTGAGGATTGATAAGTTTAAAAGTTTAACCAAGTGACTCAGCAGGGGACAGTGTTCTCACTTGGTAAACATCCTGAGCCTGTACAAGAGGAAAGCTTGGAAATGATGTCGGTGAGTAGCCTGCTTACAGTATCAGGGAAGAAAACAGGCTTGCTCCCACACACACACACCTTTTTTTGCTCTTGCTGTTTTTTCTGTCTTCTGCTGCTTTGAAATGTTGCTCTGTCCCATGCCACCCTGCCTTGAAGCCAGCTGATTACAGACTAAAATCTCCACAAACTGTAAACTAAATAAACCTTTCCTTCCTTAATTTTGGGTGTTGGATATTTTGTCTCAGCAGTGAGAGAAAAGTAACTAAGACATTAACCATCGTTAATCTCCTATTATTTTGTTTTGAAGTTCTGCATTATCATTTTTATTCTTTTTTATTAAAAAAGAAATCAACCAATAATAAATGCTGGAGGGGTCATAGGGAAAAGAAACCCTTCTTAATTCTTGGTGGGAGTCTGTACTTGGTGCAACCACTCTGGAAATCAGTGTGGCGACTGCTCAAAAAACTAGGATTAGAGGTTGTATTTGACCCAGCTATTCTCCTTCTGGGCATTTTCTCAGATGAATTAAAAACATCACACCACAGCAATATATATTCACCCATGTTTATAGTTGCACAATTTATAATAACCAGATCTTGGAAACAACCCAAATGCCCATCAACAGAGGAACAGATTTTTTTAAATGTGGTATGTTTATACAGTAGAATACTACTCAGTCATAGAACAATAAACTTGAGGCTTTTATAGGTAAATGGATGCAGGTAGAAACCATACTTATAAGTGAAATAAAACAGACTCACATGTGTAAACACTACATTGTCTCACTAGTGTAAGACACTGATAGATTAAAGAAGATCCAGAATTGCCCATTCGACATTGTGAAATGAGAAGAAACTGTTCAAAAGGAAAGAGAAATTAAGATGGGGGAAGAAAGGAAAGAAGTAAGGGAAAAGCAAAAATAAATACATATTAAGTATGTTGTGAAGTGATTGATTGATTCAGTAATGAACTTATGCCCCAAGAGGGTCATTTTGCAGGACCATTTCCTGGAGAGCAGGCTGTATCTTTTCCTAAATCTGGACCTGGAATCTGAACCTAATGCAGCCTTCTCCCTTCCTCCAAACCCTGAAAGCAAAACATGTAAAGGAGAGCACAGCTGAGTTTAGGAAAAGTGAAAACCCATGTGAGCCCTGGAATTTTCAGTTATGTGATCCAGTAAATTCCGCTATTGTCAAAAGAGTACAACTTGATATAGGCTGTGTAAAACATACAAAAATAAATAAGGCAAAAAGTTTATAAATTGCAAATAAACATTTATAAGAATAATAACAATATAAGGCAAAGCATTTACTCTGTACTATTTATCTAGTGCTTCTTAACTGCTGGACCATTGTTAAACTCTGCACATATTACCATTTTTATGGAAGTAATAGTATTTGACTTTGAATTTGATAGATATGTAGAAATTGGACAGGTGCAAGAGGAAAGAAAATAAGGTAAATGGAAGAAATCAAATGAACACAGTTTGGGAAATAGTTGGCATACTATTATTTGGGGCATAGAGGTAATGAAAGACAGTAGTGGTGATAAGGCCAGAAAGGAAGATTGAGAGCAGCTCATTGAGAGTTTGGAATATCCAGGTAAGAAATATGTATTTTTGACAATAAGGGCATCAAAGCAAAGGTATAAGAGACCCCAAATCTAGTTTCATATGGGTTAGTTTACCTGGGGAAAATATTCTTATAATGCAAAAAATGATTTTTTAAAAGCTGAATGTAGAAGAAGGAGGATGTTATTACTGCATGAGCACTCAAATTTTTGTGCTTCTCTAACTTTCATAAAGTAAGTCTCACTCTTTGGTCTGGAGCCAGGAGCCCACAAGAAATTGGGGGAGGGGAACAAAAAGTTTTAAAACCTGAATGAGTAAGTTGCCCTTACCCTAAGTTTAGGTGACAGACAAGGAAGAGAGACAGAAAGACTGAGTATTGAGGGACTGGAAACTGAGGAGGAAACAGAGATTCCTAGGAAGCTTCTGCCATATATGTGGAGAAGCTGATGTGACAAGGGAAAGTGGTTCTGAGAATGTGGTGCCATGTACTTTCTTGGGAGAAAAAAGATAAAGACTTGAGGTACATCCTTGTAATGATGTTTTAATGTCAAGATTGAAGGTTCTGGGATTTATTGTCAAGAAGGAAGTGCTTGCATTATACTTATAGAAGGGGAAATTGGCCAGTGGTTGGGAATGGGAGACACCTTTGTGTCCATCTTGTGAGGGGGTTGGCACAGGAAAGGTTCAGAGAATCACCCTGTTCCCAGAAGAGGCACCAAAAGCAAGAAGAGAACCAAAGGTGCATGTGTATCACAACCATGGGGCAGGTCCTCCTTAAAGTTAAACACATAGTTACCTTGTGGCCCCATAATTCTATTTCAAAAGAATTGAAAAAAGGGACTTGCTTACCAATGCAAGTAGAACAGCATTAATAACAATAGCCAAAGGGCGGAAACAACCCAAAGTGTCTGCAGATAAATAACTGGGTAAAAAAAATGTGGTATGTATGATGGAATATTTTCCACCCTAGGAAGTGTTTTTTCTCATTGGTGACAGTCAAAGTTAAAAGAAGAAAGATTTATTTAGCTCATAGTTTGTAGAAGTTTCAGTCCATAATTGACTGGCTTCAAGGCAGGGAGGCATCCAAACAGGCATCACAGAGGAGAAACAGTTCATGGTGGGAAGAAGGTTGCAAAGCATGCAATAGTTCCTTCTATCCATAATATCTTTTCCATGGTACTTAGGGTGAGTAGCACCCACACCTTAGTCCTAGTGCCCTTGACCCTAGCATCACACCATGAATCAATCCCAGCATCACACTCTAGATCCAGACACTTCTAAAAAAGTCCTACCTATGACTGCATGAGGCTTTGGGGTACATCTAGACACAAGCCATAACAAGAAGAGGTTAAATTCTGATAAATCCTGCAACATGAGCAGACAGGTTAGCTCTAAAAATATTAATCTAAGTGAAAATAATCCAAACACAAAAGGACAAATACTATATTCACTTACACTGAATTCCACTTATACTGAATTCCACTTATATGAAGTACTAAAATAGGCAAATTCATAGACATAGAAAGTAGAGACTGGGGGAAGAGAGAGTATTATTTAATAAGTACAGAATTGCTTTCTGGGACTATGAAAAAGTTCTGAAAATGAATAATAAAGATAGTTGTATAACATTGCAAATGTAATTAATGCCACAGAACTGAATACTTAAAAAATTGTAAAATAGTGCACTCTATAGGAGCCATGACTGACGACGAAGTCATAAGAAAATGTCTCCTTATTGATGGAGATGGTTCTGGAGATGATCACAGAATTAATCTTCTAGTGAAAAGTTTCATTAAATGGTGCAACTCTGGATCCCAAGAAGAGTGACACAACCAGTACCAACATTTGCTGAATCACTATATGCTTAGAGTGCATCACGCTGCATCTCTATATGTGTAGAGAAAGAGACAAATGTCAGATTTGTTTCTGACAGATGCCGATCAGTTTCCAACCTATTTTTCAGTATCTTCTCTGTCTTGTTTTTTATATTTTCACAACTCTGCTGTTCCAATAGTAGCTGGACATTTCAACTTATTTTAAATCACATAAAATCCAAAGCAAAGTACATACTTATAAAAAAAGATCAAATCCCCACACATTCAAAAATGGTTTGTTGTTGTACTTTATAATCCTTAGACGCATCTTAGATGAGTTTTATTATCAAAGAGACCTTGGCCTCTCTTAGTCGCAAGTGAAATTAAAGCACTTAACCCCTCATTGTCACAGGGCAGCAGCAGTCCTCCTGAGAAAAGAGAAATATGGTGAGCATAAGGAGAGAGGGGAGGATAAGGGGAAGTGAAAAAAGTAAGATGTATTATGTAAATGTAATAATTATGTACTGAAAAATATGTGCTAATGATTTTTTTTAAAAAAGAAACAATGAAGAGAGATGTCTGACACCAAACTAGGTCACTATGGAAGAAATCATCCTGATTAGATGCCACAGTGAGGCACTGAGCAGCCCAAAAAAAACAGAAAGAAAAAGATGACCAAGACAGTTGGAGCTGAGGTCAGAAATGAGGCTTCCTAAATATCACCTTTGTCTTCAACTGTGCATGAGTTACATAAGGGAAATCCTTGCTGGGTTGAATCAGACTAGATCAATCTCACAGGTTGAAATGGATGCTATTCCTCCCCAAGACATCTGTTTACAGCTGTTATGTACTTGGAAATTTAGGGGAAAATACTTGAACTAAGTTGTAAAGCGCTGACCTTGAGGAACTTACAATCACGGTGATGAAGACAACAGTAAATAGGATGACAAAATACCAAGACAATTTAATGATATGGCATAACTACAATGAAGGAAAAAAGTAAAAAAGTGAAGAAGCAAACCAGAAGGCCTCTTCAGGCATGACGATGAAGGATGGCCTTAGGAAGATAACATCCAAGCTCAGTCCCAAGGATACACAAGAGCCAGCCAATTTCTCCCCCAAAAGTGAGCATCTTAGAAGGACTAAAGTACAAAGGCCTGTAACCATGTGTTCAAGGTAAAGAACAGAAATAGGAATAGCTAGCGGTGATGGCAGAAGTTAGGTCTCCCTAGACTTTGTCGACTGTGGTTAAAGGATGAGTAGAAGACACTTGAAGAATTTTAATCAGGAGAAAGACATGATTAATCTTTCTAAAAGATCATTCTCTATGTGTGAAGAGAATGGAGGTAAAAATGGAAGCAGATCAGCTAGGAAACCAGAGTGACAGACCAGGTAACTAATGATGATGGCTTGACCAGTAAAGTGGTTCTTAAAGTGGAGTATCAGCATCCATCAACCTTGTTAGAAATGCAAATTCTCAGATCCTTGCCTCAACCCACTGCATGAGAAACTCTGAAGGGGAGGTCCAATGACCTGTGTATGAATAACTCCTCTGGAGGTTTCCAAACCTCTGGATTAGGGCTAAGGAAATAGAGAAGGGAAGCTGTAAGCTGTAGTGTGAATTTTGAAGATAGAACATAGTAATGTATTAATAGGAAAGGTACACTCACAGGGCCACTGTCAGAGCTATACCTGGTGACTCCTGCCTAATGGGCTGTGAAAGGAGGGGGTATCTCAGAACATGTAAACCTCTGTCTTGGCACTCTGAAATACAATAAGGAATATGATGGAAATTGCCCTTTGTTGCCCAGCATCTAATTCTCCCTCCTAAGGCAAGATAACACTTAGTGTACAGGACATACTGGAAGACGTCATATCATTTCTCTCTATAACATTGAAAGGGGTTGATTTCCCCCTTATAACTCACTGTAATCCAGAGCTTGAGGAAATGACCTAGACTCAATCAGTCAGATACCCTACCTGACATTTTGGCTATGAGAGTGGAGTCTGTGATTCATTTGGAAGGATAGATGATGACACGAAGTTGGATGCTATTTTTGCAGCTTTTTTCCTGTCAACCCTAACTATTTATGAGTAAAAGGGTGGGCTTATAATAAACTCCTGCTTTGACCAAGTTAATTAGAGTTTTCACCCAAATCCTTGATTTTTTTAAATACTTTATACACAGAATCTCAGAACTCTTAATGTCTGGGAACTAATTTTAATATGATAGCAATGATATGCACAAGCCACAGTGTCCAGAGACATTTGGGTTGTAGGTGACTCAGGGCAGTGGCTTTAGATAGTTTCTTCCTTGGACCTGTGTTTCTGTTTAAGTGCACAGGGAACAGACAGCTGAGACTTTAACAAAGATTCCACTTTCTTTCTAAAATCTTTGATTCCATTCCTTCATCCAGCCTACTGTCCCAGTTTACTGGTGACATTCTGAGGATCTTCCAGAGATCTCTGGCCTCTTCCCCTGCAGGGCAGTACCTTACTGCACCATCCTGGTCACACCATGTCCTGAGAAAACATCCTTCATAAAAATTTTAGAATGAAATCCAAACTATTTAGTTTGTTTTTGTCTTAGTTAATTTTCTCTCATTGTTGAGACAGAATACCCAATGCACAAAATTAAGGAAGCAAAGTTTTATGTAGCTCACAGTTTGTGGAAGTTTCAGTCCATAATCATCTGACTCCAAGGCAAGGTGACATGGGAAAGGGGCAACACTTCATGGTAAGAAAATAGTAAAGTCAATAGGAGCAAAATCAGGAGAGCAAGTCTCTTTTCCTACCTGTCTTAGTTACTTTTTTCTTGTTGCTGAGATAAAATACCCAACACCCAGAGTTAAGGAAGGAAAGGTTTATTTAGCTTATGGTTGGTGGAGGTTTCAGTCCATAATCAGCTGGCTCCAAAGCAGGGTGGCATGGAACAGGGACAACACTTCATGGTGGCAGAAGACAGCAAAAGTAACAAGAAAAAAAGAGACAAGAAGAGGGAGAGCAAGCCTCTGTTCTTCCATTATACTATAAGCGGGTTACCCACCTCCCCCAGGGTGGTTATAGCAGTAACACTGTCTCAGTGTCTTCTTGTACAGGATGAGCATATTTACGAAGTGAGGATCCTGGCACCCTGCTGAACTGCTTAGTTAAACTTCTCAACTTCTCAAGTTGACCCAATGTATCAACCATCAAAATAAATCCACCCCTTGTCAATTTGGCAACCAGTCACATTTCTTTAAACCAGTATCCAGTTACAAAGACATGATTACTCTTACCATTTCACAACTTAAACACTATAACACAGTTAACAATCCTTAAGCGCTATTATTGTTTACCAACTTATGTTCCATTAGAACCATGACATTCCACCTGGGCCCCTGAAGACTCATGTACATCCCTTTATGCAAAAGGCATTTAGTCCATCTCCAAGAGTTTCCAAAGTCCTAACAGTTTCAACATTGCTGAAAAGTCCAAGTCCCAAGTCTCCTCTGAAACATAAGGTAAATTCTTAGCTGTGAGCCCCTGTACAAATTAAAAGTTAAACACTTCCAGCCCTCAATGGCACAAGATAACAATTTTCATTCCAAAAGTTACAAATGGGAATACAAAGAATTGGAATCAAAGTAAGTCCAAACTCCAGCAAGGCAAACATTAAGTCCTGTAGTTCCACATGCAGCATTTGAGGCAATCTGTTGCAAAATGTGAGCTCTGAAGGGCATGGGAGGCTCCACCCGTATGGCAATTCTAGTGGTAGTAGCTCCCATGGCTTGTCTCTTGTGCCTGCTCTGCTCCTTCCTTGCAGTTTTCCTCATGTGATCCACGTCCTTGGCTTCTCCAAACTTCTGGGTTCTACATTGTACTTTTGGCTTCACACTCACAGTTTCACATGTTGCCCTCTTAGGAACACATTACCTAGGTTCTTGGACCTTCTGAAATCTGGGTGGAAGCCTTCTTAACCCAACTCTTGCATTCTTCATTCACCTAAAACCAGAACCACGTGGATGATACAAACGTCTGTTGCTAGTTGGAGGAGTAGCCAGGATTTCTTCATTCTTGACTGTAGGGGTCAAGTGCCTGGATCTCTGGGCATTCTGAATCCAATTCTGAGGAACAAATTTTCTATGCTGCTGTCATTTTGGGATAAGGTGCAGCCACCACTATTCTGGAACATGTGCTCTGTGGGTTTCTCCTCAAATCAAATTCTTTCAATTTTGCAGTTTTGAGGCTGCAAATGGTGGAGACTTAGTGCTTCTTGTGATGCCCTGGAGCCATATTTTATATTCTCCTGTTCCTTTACAGCAATTGAGATCTCGTCAGCTCTATCTTTATAGTCCACAGCTTTACTGGAGCTTCTTTACTGGCCAAACTAACATTTTAAATCATTCTGATGGGCTCTTTGCTATTGAAAGACCTCAGCAGCAGCCAAGCCACAGCCTCAACATTTAACTGCCTTGAAATTTCTTCTGCCAGATTAATTGGTCCACTGCCCTTAATCTCAGACTCAGGTATGCTCTGGATATGAGCAAAACACAGACAAACTGTCTTGCCGAACAGCAACACACATTATCTGGAGTCCAGCAGCAAATGCTGTCCTCCTTCCCAGCAGAAACCTCCAGAGCCTGGTATTTGCCAGCAGGATTTCTATCAGTCTTCTGAACTTTGACAAGAATCTCTCATACAGAACAGTATAAAGTGTTCCAGATCTACTCTTTCTTGCAACATCTCAAAACCATTCCAAACTCTTCCTGCAAGACATTCCCAAAGATTCTTGAACTACATGGTCATGTATAATAATAGCAATGGACTTCTCTGTTACCAAATTCTGTTTTAGTTACTTTTCTCTTATTGCTAGGACAAAATACCTGACACCCAAATTAAAGAGACAAAGATTATTTAGCTCACAGTTTGTGGAGGTTTCAGTCTGTAATCAGCTGTCTCCCAGGCAGGGTGGCATGACAGAGGGGCAGTAGTTCAAGGCAGGAGAAGAGAGCAAAAGCAACAAGAGTAAAAGAGAGGAGAAAAAACTTCTTTCCTCCCTTATATTATAAGGAGGATACCCACCCACTAATGGGTCTAGCACTCATACCATGTCCATGTCCTCCTCTTGCACAGGATGAAGATGTTTACAAAGTGAGGACCCTGATTCCCTGCTGAGTCACTTAGTTAAACTTCTAAATGTCTTAAATTGACACAATGAACAACATCCTAGAGTAGTAAGGGCATGTCCTACTCTAAGATGTAGAATGCTGAATAACTTAGGCTTCTAGAATGCTTAGCTCCTGGTGGCTTCCTGGTTGCCAGGCCCAATCTCTTACTCATCAGGGTCTCTGTATTTCATATACATAAGATCACCTTTTAATATACAGTGTATTAGAGCAAACTTGACTGACCTTTAAGTGCTTCGCTTTGTTGCCATCAACGAAATCTGAACTAGCAAAGAGGCAGCACAGGCTGATAAATTCTCTGCTTTCATTCTTTGTGTTCTTCCCAGGCACAGCTCCTAAAGGCTCCTATTCCTTTTCTTCGAGGGCTGTGACAGCAAAGCATGACTTCTAAATTCCTACTGTGGAGAACCAAGAATCAATTGCTCAAATGCTGTCAAAAGGTGACATCCAAGTTTGAGTGACAGTGATGTCACCGGTCCTGTCCCTAACCACTTGTCTATTTTTAGTTCTGTTCCTGCTTTCTGAAATTATAATGCTTAAGCAATTGCCAGGAGTGATTAACAAGTACCTCACCCTTTTTGAAGATGATGCTTTAATCCAGGGCTTACATCCTCCTTACATCTTTCTGTCAGTGACAAGGACTTTGGAATGTGCCACCTTATTAAATACTAAAAGAGACTTTGAGCCCATTGGTTGATAACAGAAATTGGAGCATGTCAGAAGAAATTTACCTAGTGTGTTCATGAAGTTACTCCTCATCTTTAAAATAGGGGCAATATAGACAGGCCTTCTCAAGGATTCTGGGAAATGAGTCAATCTAATGGGTGGGAAGTGGCTTGTTAGCAATTCCAATAGCATTATTATTATCATCAATGCTCACTTATCTTCAGACATATTCCAAGTTTAAAATGTCATGTACAAGAACTACTATCAGGCTAAGGACATAGCTCTGTGGTACAGCATTTCTCTAGCATGTGTGAGACCTAAGGTTTAGTCCCCAGCACCACAAAAAGCAAACAAATGAATGAACAAAACTATACAGTCCTCAGAGATATGTGAGGATGCAAATAACCATAGTATTGTAAGTGGCTAAAAGGAACTCCACAAAGGCAAGCCAGTGTTTACAATATTCTTGTGGCACATGGTCAAGCAACAGGAACAAACCCTGAACTGACTGGTAACTAAGCTTCAATAGAGTCTATGGCCAGAAGCAGGAAAGCTTGAGGTAGCATTTTGTACTTCTACTCCAGGTCCAGTAGCTCACCACACCGCACAACTGACCCCTTAAACCATAGACTTGCAGCATTTGTCCGTTATTTAATTCCAAAAATGAGGACTCAGCTCTAACCCAGTTGCAAGAATTACTCTTGCTTTGCAAGCTGGCTATGTCCTTTAGTACATACACCTGAGAGTTAATAGTGCACCTTCAAAAAAGCTCATGGCTACTGAACTGAAAATTAAAGAGTATTACCAGAAACAATTTGGAGAATTAAAAGGTCAAAAACAACATCTAGAAAACTTGAGATTCCCTCATTAAACAGCAGGATGTGCTAAAACCTATCTACACACAATTTTGAAAGATTAAAATCCATCTAGATTTTCTTTAAATTTCACAGATATTTATTCCCTGTAACATTTTTAAATAAAATTTACTGAAATGTGCTGCAAAATTTTTCCATGATTTTTATCCAAACTGTATATTTTTATAAATTCTAAAAAAGGACATACTCTCTCACAAAGTGAAATTCTAAAGTGTCACCTCTAATGTCTCCTTGTCACTGCTCACTGATTACCTTGGTTCACAAGTACATCCGATGGGGAAAAAAAATACTATTTACTTCCTGGTTAATTCAAGATGATATTCTGTGATTTTCATTCACCTTTAAGGGACAGTGTATCTAGGTTATTATGTCTAAGATGACGTTCATCTATATTTTTTCTGGCTGCTCAGTCCTTCTTTGACCATTTGCAAGGATTTTTCTGTTTAACCATGAGGGAGAATGTATACTGTCTTACATTAGTGGTGTAATAGATTATGAACAACAATTACTCCTTTCTCTTTATGGTATTGTTCATATTTTTAAAATGACATTAATAAACACTTTGGATATCCTCAGTCCTTTCCCAGTTATCACTGTCATATTGTCCATGCACACAATTGATAGACCACTACCTGCACTTGCTGTTCTAGACTCTTGTCAGTTACCCAGCACTAATAGCATAGATTCTTGACCTAGTATACCCAGTCACCTCTGACAAAACCTCTCCATGCCTCAGGTGTCCTATCTATAAAATGCAAAAATCTACTCACAAGGTTACTGATAGAAATGATTAATATAAAAGTAGCACTTGGAATATGAAAAAAACAAGTATTTTATTTAGTTAAAAGCAGTGTCTGGCTTATAAATATTATATGCATGCTAATAGCATCATTGTCAAACTATTATAAAGCACAAACACAAATTTATAATGGTTACCATTTACAGAACCAACATATGACATTTCTTTTTAGTGACAGCACAAAATTTATTGCTTAATCATCTTTCTGCTATTAATGAGATCACGTTCTGTATGGCACCCAGAAACCTGACATCCAAGCTAATGAAAATATGTATTTAGTGGCAGAGCTCTTGCTTAGATTGCATAAGACCCTAGATTCAATCTGCAGAACTATATATATGAAAGATTTTTTTAAAAGATTCAATAGATGCTACAAAATCATTGTGATATTCCCTACTAATATCTATTTCTAGGCAAGTAGTATATCAGCAAGTCACATTCTACATATCTCCAACTGAAAAAGGCTGAGAGAGTCCATCTTTCCCTGTAATTCTTTGGATAATAGGATTCTGCTTCACAGAACTACTTGTTTATTCGATAGGTTACTAATGTTACCAATAGTATAGTATTTAATATATGTAGCTCTCCCTGGGTAAGTCACAGGCCCAAACTGATTGCTGGTGTGATAAACATTATACTATTCCATACATAGAGAAAGTATTAAAAAAATGTGATCAAGCTTTTAAATTTTAAAAAAATACAAAAGCTGTCAGGTCTGGAGTGGTACTGTACACTTGTAATCCCAGCACGCTAGGTGGTTCAGGTAGGAGGACTACAGTGTTTAAACCCAGCCTAGCAACTTACAGATTTAGTGAGAACCTGTCTCAAAATGCAAAATACAAAATTGAGTGGGGGGCTGGAAATGTAACATGGTGTGAAGACCCTCAGTTCAATCCCCAGTAAAATACACACACACATGCATGCACACACACACACCAAGACATCATTGGGCATGATACAATTTCCGGGAACATTTTGGGGTGGTGAATTTTAAGCCACAAAAATTACCTACATGGACTAATGACAACATAGAAGAAGGTTCTGGAATTCACCAAGATAGAGAAGAAGGAGTTAGGCATTCAAAAATCTGTTTGGAGAAACTGGCTATGGTGGCACCACACACACACACACACACACACACACACACACACACACACACACACATGAAAACACATACACATACACATACTCACTGAACACATACCTCCACCCTTCCAAACCTCATGTTAGGAAGGACAAGCCAATCAATGAATTTGATGAATGTTGTAGAGTGTCTGTCACGTGGCTAAACAGGAACCACAGATTCTGCGGTCACAGATGAGGTATGACCTCTGCAACCTTTCCCAGATGACTGGGGTTGAATATTAGAAATCCCTCTGAACCTCAGGGGAAATGTCAAGCCTCAGTGGGGAGTTTTGGGTCTTAGAAGCTGTCACTGAATACAGAATAGTAAACGATAATTCCCTAAACTGTTGCTTGGGGAATGTTTCCTATTGTGATACACAAATTATCTCAGGGCTGCTCAACTCAGAAATCTGATTCCCAGTAGCAACTACAGAGATTTTAAAACTGCCCTCCTGTGGCCACAGTATGGGAAGGAATACAGATGTCAGAGAAACCACACACTGAGAAACTCAGGTTAGAAATTCAAAGATCTAAGGCATCTGCTCTGGTATCACCATAGCAAGCAAAGATTGAGAACTCTCTGGCTTTTTTTCTATGTGGTTATGCATTCTGCCTTATTTCTTGTGTCTTTGTATCATTCCAACCTGGATTATTGGCTCTGAATGGGCAAAAATTTTATGCTGACACATCCAAATGCTGTGACTTTCAGGAACTTCCATGTTTGTTTCCTCCCTGGAAAATTATTGAAGAGTATGTCACTTGTTCTTGTTTCCTCTCAGGAACATATTATATCTTCCACAATTTCAGAGAATAAAATAGCTTACTTTCTTATTAGTCAAGGTTTTCAGAGAAACAGGAGAGAGAGAGAGAGAGAGGAGATTTGTTACAGAAATTGGCTCCTTCAAGTATGGAAGTCAAAAAGTCCCCTGGTCTGCCACCTGCAACTTACAGAACAGGAAAGCCAGTGGCATCATTCAGTCTGAGGCCAGAAGCTTGGGAACCAAGCACACCAATGTCCTAAAGCAGAAGAGATGGACGTCACAGCTTAAAAAGAGAGTAAATTCTCTGTTCCTCTGCCTTTTGTTATAACCAGGCCCTCACTGGATTAGATGAGGAGGGTCATCTGCTTTACTCAGTTTACAAATTAGAATATTGACCTGTTGCGGAAACAACGTTGCAGGCACACCCAGAAATACTAGTTTTCTGGATATCTTGTGGCCTAGTCAAATTAACATATGAAATTAACTGTCATACTTTCACTTTTTCTCTGGGGTGGGGTGTTCTTACTATCACAAATACTGTTGTCCTATTGTTTCCATGCGCACCCACCACCTCCCTCCCACCTTTTAACTTAAGTATCTCAGCATCACTGAGAATACTTTTAAAACATTCATTTATCTATCAAATTTCAGGACTCTGGATAAGAACTAAGACTACAGTGATTTTTTCCCACACCAAGGCCTTGTTCTGTCCCACTCAGCCCCATTCTGGAATGCCTACTGCAGCACCTGGGCAATTAGGTGTTTAATGAATACTTTTTCATGGTGCTGAAGTTGAAGATCAAAGTAAAAAATCCCTCCCTGAAACAAAGGTCAAGTTATGAGTAACTTCAACTTTTTGAATGGGCTGTTCAAACCACCAGACCCCTCTGTGCCTAGCATATAGTAGAGCAACATCACGAATATGAGCTCAGAACCAAGCATGCAGGGACTGGGGCCATGGAACCACATTTTTCAAGCCAAAATGTCTCCACAGCACAGAGGAACAATAATATCCTAAACTTGATAACCAAGTAGGGAAAACATTAATTGACATAAAGGATCAGGAACTCACAAACCAGCGTGAGCAAAATCCCCATTAGATTTCAAACTCCATAGCAAGTGTTTATTCAAAAACACTAATTAGCAAGCAAAATACAAGTTCATGAAACAGAGCTCTTAAGAAAGTGAGGAAGGATGGAGAGCTTAGGGGGGAAAAAAACCAGACAATTTTGTTAGTGAGAATGATGAGAGAATTGCTTGCTCAAGGGCAAATTTTATGGAAAATCATGATCCAGTGCTAACAGAGGGAAAAATCTTTCCAAAGAGTTAATGGAGCAGTTAGAGAAATTCAGCTTCAGTAAATCATGAGGCCTCAGAGTATTGATCTGAACATTCTAGTAGATGAAAATATGGAGCTGAGCTGCTGACCCAACTATATAATCGAACAACTCTTCAAAAGTGGCTGGGGATTTTAGTTGCTGAGTTGATGCTGGAGTCTTGCCCAAGGAGCTCTCCCTCCAAAGCAGATTCTCTTAAACTCTGCATACTCTTCCGGAGGTTAGAAGGCTCACACATGCACATAACAGCACCGCTTATCTCCCTGATGACTCCCCAATTTCTAACCCCTCATCCAGCTTCTCATCAGATGTCCAAGGTGGTATTTCCAAGTCTCTCCAGGATACTGCTACTCAGTCACACAGTCACAGCTAATTAGACACTTTCCACAACAACCCCTTCACCACCACAGCCAAAGAAAAAACAAAAAACACAACCAAACCATAAAATCCCCCAAATTGTGTTCCTTGTTCACCAACCTCAAAAACATGGGCATAACTATAATTCCTCCCACTTCCCCAGCTTTTCTACCAAACTTGTCAATAATGTTAGTATTTGATTTCAGGTAAGTATTCAGCCTTTTTATGATTAGTTTTCCCATCTAGAGAATGTAAATAATAGAGGGTTGGTGAGAGGACTGAACAAGAGCAAATGTGTAAAGCGCTCAGAATGATTTGGTTATACATAAGCCATCATTTTTACCATAAGTGGCATTATATTAAAATATTTCTTTACTTGTTTCCTCTTTATAAACTCCACAGCATCACCAGACTCATCTGGTTGCTCTTTTTTTTTTCTAAACTGCTCCCTTGAACCAGGCTCCACCTTAATTCTAGGATGATCCCATAAGTCTGAGTTCCAGAAGATTCTTTGGCTGGGCACTCTTAGAGCATGCTCAAGAGTGAGATAGTGCTCTGAGGAGAGAAACAAGATCTGGTTTGGACATCCCACCCAAACAGTACTGTATGCCAGAAAGCCTTTCCTTCCAAGAGAAAGTCAACGGAACTGTGGGGGCCCTGAGGCCTGGGGGCCCAGAGAAGGAGTCCTACTCATGGTTAAGAGAGTATAGTCTCATCAGCTGCTTGGCAGATTGGAATGCTCTAGAAGGGTGTTTCAGAACCACTTTTTATAGCTTTATTAAGATGTTTGGCCAATTTTATCTTGTGTGAAATAAGTAGGAACTTGGATGCCTTAAAAGTTAATAGAAAATAGTATCAATAATGAGTCTGTGGTGGTGTATAAAAAGATCACACATTACCTCCAGGATAGATGATGTATCCCTGTGATTCTATGACCTTACAGTATTCACTGGTGGCCTAAGGAAATTGGGGAAAAAAAGAAGCCAAATAAAATCTGGGGTGGGTGAAGGACATTTAGCTACACAAGCCACTTATGCTTACAAAGCAATGTGCCTAAAAATCTTTACCCACCCTTTCATTTTCAGAGATGGGACACAAACGCCTGAAACTCTGAGCCTAAATTGCAGTTCACTCAAATCCTTAGCACCATCCCAGCCTCCTAGGGTTGAGAAACCCCAGATTTGGGCCAGCTATTGCAGAGTCAAGGCAGCTAGAGGGGATGCAGTCACAGGAATTGCATGAATCTTCTCTGGCCCACAGATCTTTAGGTAGGGGAGGATCAAGCATAAGCAGTGTTTACAAAACTCCCACCTCCACACCACCCTGTTCCTCCCTTTGAAGCCTGCTTTTGGGGTGTCCAAAGAAAAGTACTAAAATCTATGTCCATTTCCAGCCTTAGAAAGGTTATTTCCAAAAGTTTGGTAGTTTCCCATGTTTTCCTTCTCATCCTGCCAATATTCAATTACTTAGTTATTACACACACACACACACACACACACACACACACACACACACACACTCTGCTGGCATGTTTTGGCTTGCAAAGTTTTAGATATGTTGGTTCAACAAGAAAAACAATAAAAAGGGAGCAGTTGCTAGCAAATTAAAGACAGTCAGAGGCTGGTAACACAGGTGATGAGATGTACATTTCCAAATCCGCCTCCCCACACACAGTTTCTTTGATGCAATTTTTTTTGCCCTAAAGGAATTTCATGGTAATGAAATCTGTACTCAAAAATCAAGCCTTTCTAACTAGGGCTACCTTGGGACTGTTTGTTCTCTGTAGTATAGCTGTGTGTGTCATGACCCTGTTTCTGACTGTGCATGTGAGAGTATGTGCGGTGGAAGGAGGGGGATGTTTCCATCAATGTGTGATCCAAGAGTCTGCTTTCAAATCTAATCCCAAGAGGTAAAGTAAGATATGGATCTAATCGATGAGACACTAAAATCATCTGACCTGTCTTATCTAACAGAATTCTGGTGCTCGTTATTCATTTAAAAATCTGGGGTAATAACTTCATTGAGTGCTTGGATTCTCCCACCCTATTTGCTTGTAGAAAGTCAAAGACACTGATTTACAAACAGAGGTTTCTTAAGTACTATTTTTAGAACAATGCTATAGCAGATTTATATGGTGGGGGGACTACAGTCACTTTTGAGCAAAGTAGCATTTCACTGCATAGTAATGAAGTACTAATTGCTCTTTGTCATCACTTTTTATGCAAATTGCCCTGGAGCATTTGCCCAATATGCATTTTACATTTTAACAAAGAAAGTAGAGTCTTGACAAACAAGAATCCTATACCCCAGCAAAAATAAAAATATCAGCTATAAAATAAACTGCTTAAGGTGCATTCTCAAAGGATATAAATTTTTTCTATTGTATCATTCCCATTATTAGATCTATTGGGCCAATAAGATGCTTTTGAATCTAAAATAACGGGATATGTGTCAAGTGAAAAATAAGGTTATGTGCAAAACCTGCATATTTTACTCATCCTACAATTTACCATAGGAGTTTGGTGTGGAAATTATGTTCCCAGCAGAGTTTAAATAGACCAGGTCAAAAAGTAGATCATCAAGGAATCAAATTGTGTCAAACATTTATCACAGGCACAAGTCTCTATTTGCAAGGTTTCCATTATCTTAACAGATTCCCATTTTCTTAATCAGCATTATCAAAAACTTTAGAAAAAAGTATGACTTGTATGTCACAAATAAATACAGAATTTAAAACACTCCTTCAGTGTATGTGTGTTCAAATTCTGGTATCAGCCCTCGTTGATCACTGTCATAACTGGCACCAGAAAAGTAGAAGAGAAATATGATTTTTAAATTTTCAGGGACCTTCAAACTCAAAACCTAAAATTCAAACTTGGTCATCTAGGTTATTATGAAGATATATTTGTCAAGGTAAGAAGATAAAACATATTTTATTTAGCAGTCTATTAGCTTGACATATACCATTTAAATATTTAAACATGTGATAGGTGGACCTCCATTTGTACTCTTTACCTAAGCCCTATAAAAGCTAGGTACACATCTATTTCTTGGGACTCCCAACCCCAACTGCACACACTTGCAGCTCACAAGCATCAGTGAAATCTGTATATGCTCATTCTAAATATGAAATAAAATTTAATGGCAGCTTATTTCTAAAGTCATCATTTTTGCTTTTCAGTAAATCCACATTTCACCACACAAATACATAGTACACTGTGTGACGAGGTGCTGTTTAGAAAATAGTAGATTTCTTCTCAGATACACTGACAGGAACTGTGGGTATACATAAATGACCATCACAGAGTGTCATTCCCAAAGCAGAATAATCCCTTGAAATAATAATTATTATATTGTGATGCTTGTTTAGTTCCAGACTTCAAAGTCATTACTTTAGTCTATGATCCCTTCTTCTAGACTAGATCTATAAAATGATTTCTACCCACTGTTATAAGCTCCCAATCCCACATCCAGAAAAGTATTTGTCTAAGGTCATTAAATCGGTCAGGGGCAAGTGAAATTGCAGAATTATCACTCACAGTCCCAGACTCCCTCCATTAGACAGCCTGATTACAAGATGAAACACTGGTAAACATGAGCTTCTGGGTCCAGGAAATGTACTGTGAAGGGCATAATGAATTACTTATGCTGTGTATGTATGTATAAATCATATTAAAGCATGCTGACTAGTACATTATCATGCTTCTATTTTGCATTACAAAAGTAACTAATGTAAGCTGCAAAGTGTACTTTAATCCATTATTCATTTCTAAAAGTAGTCAGACCACTATTCAAGTACCATAAAAGGCTACCCGTATAAGCAAATCTGCTTTTCAATTTATAAAGATGAAACAGCAAGATTTTTAAAGCAATTTTAAATTAGTCAAGTTGTGTTTATCAAAATTTATATTAAATCTGTGCATTCCTAGTTCTGATGAAAGAATTATGATAAATCACAACTCCCCCCACAAAGTCCAGAATCAATATAATTCCTTTCATATGTGTGATCCTCTGATATCATTGGTTTTTCCTTACTCTTAGTGTTTACTTAGAGTTCTCTCATCTGAGCTCAACTATATATCCATCCTGATTTTCTTCAGTATCTACTTTAATGTGGTCGGTGCCTCTTCCATTTTTATTTCCCCAGTGCAATAGTGGAAACATGATTGTCCATCTGAAGTACCCCATAGCTTGAGCTCCTTAAAGGCCTTTCTAATCATCGCTCAAAAGCCAGAAGCCATTAAAGAAAAGGCTCTTACCAATTAATACAAAAATAATACAAGCACAAGATAAAAATGACAAACTAAGAAACTACAACTTATACTGAAAAAGGTCAATCTTTTTAAGGTTTAAAGTTAGAGAATTTCAGAAAAAATCCAGCAATTTAATAAAAACTGAACAAAAGGTGTGAAAAATGTGAAGAAAGAAACACAAATGGACTTAACAGGGCTGTTTGGGACTGGTAGGCCCGCCCTTTGCTCACAGGGAACACCACTGGAACGGCAGCTCGACCTGGGCTGTTTGGGACTAGGAACATCGTGGGGACCTGCTGAGAGCCAGGGCTGCTCGGGAGTGCTAGGCCCACCATTTGCCCACAGGGAACATTGCGGGGACAGGTGGCAGAGGACCTGAGGTGCCTGGGACTGCTGCTGCTGCCCCCACCCCTCCAGGAACATCTAGGAAGCCTACCACAGGCCTGAGCTGCCTGGGACCACATCTGCTGGACCTGCCCTTCCACCAGGAACATTGGACTACAGTGGACTACCATGCTGGCTTGATGAGAGGCTCAGGAACCCCTCACCCAACCTGAAGACTTCATCAGGCTTCAGTAAGTGTGGTGAGTTTCCCCACAAAATAGAGGTCTGCAGTGGGTAAATAGGAGCGGAAGTGAAACTCCCTCCAAGTGTAAGACCTTAGCTAACCTGGCAAGAGAATGGGTAACCCCCTCCCTGCACACAGAGAACATCAGACAGGTTGAGGAGTGCACCAATATCACCCTGCCCCAACTTAGAGGAAATTAAAAGAACTTATGAGACCCCCAATGACACAGTAGGGCCTCGGCTGACACAAATACTATAGCCAGGGAGACCTGTAACCTGCAACAACCTGAAGGTATAACAACAGCAGGAACTAAGAGTTGCCCTACATCAATACTTCTGGGTGAGTTAGCCCAGAAAGAATATAGGACTCACCCAATAGGCATGATAGGAGGAATTCAGGAGACTGGATCTCCTCTTCATTGTGGTACCCAGCAATTTGACAAATATCAACCACACAGTAGAACCCTGAAACACACACTGCAGAAAATTGTGACTGTTGAAATAGAAACACCAGAAATTCACCCAAAAGGTAAAAATGACTCAACAAAAAGGCAAAATGCAATCCTGAACATCTAGTGCATCAGGGGCAAATGCAGGCGATAATTAAATAAAGGACCCTAAAATTCATACACCAGAAATCTCTGGAAAGATAGCAAATGAAGTAAAGAAACTAATCCATGAGGCTATAGAGGAACTCAAATTAGAAATAATGTCTTATGTAAAGACAAAAGTAACAACCTTAGTAAATGAGCTGCTCAACATAACCAGAGAAGAAATAGATAAGAAACTACAGGAGCATGGGAAATTGATTGAAACTTTGAATGAACAATGCAGAAAACAAGCAGAATCTATGAAACAAATTGAAAGATATATTCAAGAAACAAAAAATTGCATTGAAAGCCTGCAAAGTCGTTTAAATGAAGCAGAGGATAGAATTTCGGACCTTGAGGACAGGATCACAGATAGCGATCTTGAAAGTGTAGAACTTATGAAAACAACAAAGCAGCATGAAATGACAATCCAACAACTATAAAAACAACAAAGCAGCATGAAATGACAATCCAAGATGATGCCAGGAGAAACAATGTTAGAGTAATAGGCATTAGTGAGGAGGCAGGAGACCATGCAAAGGATATAGCTGAGCTGTTCACAGAAATAATGGCAGAAAATTTCCCAAACATGGGGAAAAAATTGGATATACAAATAAGTAAGGCATATAGAACGCCACACAGTCATAACCAACATAAACCTACACCCAGACATATAATAATTAAGATCTCAAGCATACAGCATAAAAACACAATACTAAAAGCTGTTAGAGAAAAGACACAACTCACCTATCAAGGAAAGCCTACTAGAATCAGCAGACTTCTCAGCACAATCCTTCAGGTTAAGAGGACTTTGGAGTGAAGTATTTGAAGCCCTAAAAGAAAACAACTTTGGGGGGCTGGGGATTTAGCTCAGCAGCATAAGTGCCTGCCTTGCAAGCAAGCAGTCATGAGTTCGATCCCTGGTACCGATAAAAAGAAAAAAAAGAAGAAAAAAAAAAGAAAAAAAGAAAACAACTTTGAACCCAGACTGACATACCCAGAAAAACTCTCTTTCCAATTTAATGGAGAAACAAGATACTTCCATGACAAAGAACAAATAAAGAAATTCATATCCACCAAACCAACCTTAGAAAGAGTGCTGAAGGACATCCTAGATAGAGATAAAAATGACCACAATCTCCAGAACAACAACAGAAAGAAATCACCAGGCTGGACAAGAAAGTAAACAAGGGAACTAACAAGGCAGGAAACTAACAATAGTAACACAACATGGCAAAGTTAAGCCAGTATATATCAGTGATATCCATAAATGTAAATGGGCTCAACTAACATATCAAAAGAAACAGGTTGACAGAATGGATCAGGAAACAGGATCCCCCAATATGCTGTATACAAGAAACGCATCTGACTAAAAAAGAAACTCATAGATTAAAAGTCAAAGGATGGAAAACAGTATTCCATGCAACAGGAACCCAGAAAAAAGCAGGGGTAACTATTCCACTTGCAGACAATGTGAACTTCAAACCTAAAATGATTAAAAGAGACAAAGAAGGCCACTACATACTCGTAAGTGGAAAAATTCAAGATGAAGACCTAACAATTATAAATATGCACCAAACACAGGAGCACCCAACTATATAAGACAAGTACTAAAGAACATGAAAAATCAAATACACAAGAACACAATTATTACAGGTGACCTTAACAGCCCACTGTCACAAAGAGATAGATCAACTAAACAAAAAATCAGAAAAGAAATAATAGAACTGAATCATACCTGCGAGTAACTGGGCTTAGTAGATGTTTACAGAGTGTTCCACCCAACCACATCAGATTACATGTTCTTCTCAGCTGTCCCCAGGACATTCTCCAAAATAGACCATACATTATCCCGTAAAATATTCTTAAGTAAATGCAAAGGTATTGAGATTGTCCCATGCATACTATCTGACCATAGCACACTGAAACTGTAAATTAATGGCAAAAGAAACTGCAAAACTGGCATAAATACACGGAAATTAAATAACAACCTTTTGAACAAACAGTGGGCTACAAGAAGAAATAAAGCAATACCTACAATTCAATGAAAATGTGGAAACAACCTATTGTAATCTCTGGGATGCAATGAAAGTGGTCTTAAGAGGGAAATATATAGCAATAAATTGTCATATCAAGAAAACAGAATGAGCACAAATAAACAATCTAATGCTGCATCTCAAGCTTCTAGAAAAAGAAGAGCAAGTTAAATCTAAAGCTCATAGAAGACAGGAAATAGTAAAGATTAGAGCAGAAATCAATACAATTAAAACTAAAAAAAATACAAAGAATTAATGAATCAAAAAGCTGGTTTTTTGAGAGCATAAACAAAATTGACAAACCTCTAGCTAACCTTATAAAGAAAAAGAAACAAATGGACTTCACACATAAAGGTGTATAACTGCCTATATAAAGAGCAATTTAAATTAAAGCTATAATATACAATTTCTCACTTACCAAGTTATCAAAAAAACAAAGCTGAAGGCCAAGGATTTAGCTCAGCAGTGTAAGTGGCTGCCTTGCAAGCATAAGGTCATGAGTTTGATTCATTGTACCAAAAAAAAAAAGTATAATAATATAATTTTTTGGCAAAGCTGTGGGGAGATCACCTGTGTATGCTGGTAGGATTATAAATTAAAATAACTTTCATGAGTGGAAATAGGTAGAAAAGAGATCTGGGAACAAGGAGAGATGGATGTGAAGAAAAAGAGGAAGTAAAAATGATTAAGATATGATATGTATGTATACTAATTCCTCAAGATGAATGCAATTATTATATACTGCAAATATACACCAATAAAAACAAAAAGAAAAGAAATAGGACAATTCCTATCAAAGGTATTTGTTTTGGCCCAATAATCCCTTTCTGGGAATTTATCCTAGAGAGAAATATGCTCACATACTTATGAAATAATGTATATACAGACTTATTCATTGTAGTACTATTTGTAATACCAAAAGTTTGAAAACTACTCAAGTGCCAATTAGTAGATATAAAGTTTAATTTTATGTGTCAACTTGATCTATATTACTTGATTTAATTTTATGTGTCAACTTGATCACAAGGTGTCCAGACACTTGATCAAATATTCTTCTTGGTGTTTTTGAATGTGATAAACATTTAAATGTCAACTAAATAAAACAGATTTCCCTACCTATTGTGAGTAGGCCTCATCCAATCAGTATAGGCCTGAACAGCACAAAAGTCTGACTGTCCTCTAAGGAAGAAAAAACTTATCCAGCCTGATGACCTTCAAACTCAGACACTGGGTTTTTTTCCTGCCTTCTGATTTGAGGAAAATCACTGGTTCCTCCTGCATCAATCCTGTGTGCTTCCACGTTAGAACTACACTACCAATGTCCTTAGTTTCTAATTCACAGATTTGCTCAGCAGATCTTGGAATTTGTCAGTCTCCCTAATTATAGGAGCCAATTCCTTGTAATAAATCTCTTCCTATACATATTTTCATCCTATCACTTTGATTTATTTGGAGAACTCTTACTAATACAATAGAGAATTGATTACATAAATTATAGTACGTATGTGAGGAATAATATTCAACTATATAAAAACAAATAGGGATGATTTCTGTCTGGTAATATGGAAAGATCCTTGGAACATATTAGAATAATAGTAAGCTACAGGAACAGGGTATACTGTGTACTAACTTTTGTATACGAGATGGGGGGAACATACGTATTTATAATTGCTTATATTTGCATAAAAAACTGAAAAAGAACCAAAAATATGAAAATAAAATTATCTTATTAGAGATCAAAGTGACAAGGACATATACTTCTAAATGAATATTTTTTCAATTCTTTCGGTTTTTGAATTATATGAATCTATTATTCAAAACAACTTGAAATTAAAAATAAAATGTATATTTATAGCACCCTGATTTATTTCTTCTATGGCACTTATCACTGTCTGATGCCTTCCTGTTTAATTATGTGTTTCTTTGTTTCCACCGTTCTTGAACAGAGGGCAGCAAATTGTTGATTCACTGGCAAAATCTAATATTCATCTTATTTAATAAAGTTTTATTGAAACATAGCCCTGCTCATTTATTTATACATTTCTAAGGCTTTTGAGTGATAGTAGCAGAGTTCAGTAGTTGTGACTGATAACCATATGGCCCACAAAGTCTAAAAAGTTTACTATCTGGACCTTTACCAAAAAAATATATGGAGATCTTTGCTCTAGAATGAAAATTTCTTTCTTTCTTTCTTTTTTATCTGTGATTTTTGAGTCTACTCACAAAGATATGCAATGGTCGCCACTAACGCAAATTTCTTTCTAATAGAATATGAGTAGAAAGTTTATTTGGTAACCTTTCTACCCCTTTCCACCCATAATAGCATCTAGTGCACAGCATTGCTCAATTAAGTACTGTCCTTGGTTGGGTTCCTGGAGAAACAAACTCAGAAGTGGAGATAGCTTGCAATGCGTCCACAGGTAGTGCTCCAGAGGCACTGCCAGAGGATAGGGGAGGAGCATGCCAGGGCAGAAGGAGAAGCCAAGGCTCAGAGCAGCCTCCGGTTTGGCAGAGAGCTCTAAAGAGGGAATGACCCTTCACAGCTGTCTGAGTTGAAGAGGCTGGGCTTTCAGAGCCCCACTTGGATCTGTCATTGCATGGGGCCACCCGGGGAAGGAGGTGTGACCTGGAGGGAAGCAGCTTTCTGTAGACAGATCTACTCCTGAAGGGGTGATGCCAGCTGAGGGCTGTCTGCCAACAGCACTCCCAACAGCTGGGGCTAATAGGTCCTTAACTCCTGGGAGGAAAGAAGTGCAACAGCATCCTTCACAAGAACCAACTGAAAAAGCAACCGTGGGGGTAATGTTTGCACACATTTGCTCCAGAGATAATTCCAACTCTGAGAAGTACCGCTCAATAGATTTTATTTTCATATCTCTTGGGACTTCTCAGTATATGTCTGAGTGTATTTTCTCAGAAGCAGACTCTGCAACAGTGACTAGAACACAAGTGGATTGTTGTGAGATGCAGGTAAAACCGGCAAAGGAGCTGAGAAGTCAGACGGGGAAGGTGTAGTGGCAGTCAGCCCCCACCAGCTGTGGACAATAGAGATGCAGGCTACTCAAAGTGGCTGGGAAATAGTGTCCCCCGGGAATTGCTGTCACTTTGCCAATGAGTTTGTAACTACACTGTGATTAGTTATGCTTGGTTCTGATTCTTGGTTTCTGATAAGTATGCAGTTTTTTTTCCACACCCCTTCAAATCATTACATTTAAGGACAAAAGTCCACCTGATGTGGAAAAGTTATGCAGATATTCAAATATTCTACGCAACTTAGGCTAAAAATCCCTTCCTTTTGTTTCTTTCTCCAATATGAAACCAGCAACTTAGATATTATTAAGTGAAAGGATTAATTTGCTTTCCATAACAACCTGCTGTAAGCGCAGTTAGGTTCATCTCCCCTCACTCCCTACCAAGCAACACCAAGCATTACCATTAACACAAGGGAAGCAGACAGAGAAATAAGATTGTCGTCTTATTTCTACACTGAGTGGGGGTGTAGTTCAGTAGTAGAGCACTTGCTTCGCATGTGGGAGGTCCTGTGTTCCATTCTCAGCACTGCCAAAAGAAAAAAATGTACCTGGAACTTTCTCATCCATTTGAGAGACTGCAACCACATAACCACATATTTTCCAACCTGGAGACTACAATTTTCACATTTTTCCAGAAAGAGGGAACAACTTCCCACCTCAAACTTACATTTTCATCCTTTGAAACTAAAGATTCTGTACTCTAATTTTTAAACAATGGTTCCTATGAGAAAAACTATCAGTTTCTCTTAGGAACCACTGCAGTTTCACGATACTGATAGACTTTATTTCAACACAAAACTACTTTCTGTAAGAGTTATTCTTACCATAAAACCAAACTTACCATAGCATAAGTTAAAAAATCCTAAGCAGAAAACAAAATTATATATAAATTATAACTATGTAAAAATATCTTATGAACAAAATAAAAAATTCAAACACTAACGTAGCAACTTCCTTTATCTCTGTTTTAAATGTTTGCTTTGTAAATAAATATAGGGCAAAAAAGGTAACTAGACACAATATAATTAGCTTTTCAATTACATGTGAAGGGTAGGAGTATCGTGCACTGTAATAAAAACTCAACTGGGCGTCAGGGCACTTTCTTCTGGCTCTGGATTCATGATGGTACCAGTACATGGCAGAGCCTGAGTCTCTTGTTCACTGTTCTCAGGCTCATCCCATGAGAAAATGATGTCTAAAGTTCTTTTAAACTCTAATATTCAATGCTCCTATGTATTTAGCTTCCCATAATTGTATACGACATGTGATCCTGATATTGAAGCAGCTCTTGGGAAAGCATGAAAATCACGAGGGGAGCATTCCAGAAGCAGATGCCTCGGTTGTAGTCTTATAGAGTCTCTATCAGTAGCTTAGACTACTATGCAGGCATCTGCATTTTTTTCTCAGTCCCAAGGAGATTCTAATGTAGCCACGTTTGAGAGCTACTGTAGTGTCACAAGCTGTGTACAAACCTCGACGTCTTAGAATTGGCTGATGAATAAAAGTGTTTTGTACAAGATGACGAGTCTTGGTTGAGATCACCCAACACTAAGTTATACAACTGGGCAGGTTTTTTTCTAAAATGCTTTGCCCAAACTCATCCACTTACCCCATTCACCTTGTTATGTTAACCTTCAATCTGGGCTCCATCAGTATTTTTTCACATCTTGTGTCATTCTATGCCATCTGTACTAGCCTATGTGCCCTATCTCTGAAACACACCAGACTCCCTTCATGAGTAGAGCCTGATTCTGACATGTTCACGCTTTTCCACCAGCACTGGAAGCTCCCCTCTCATTCTCTGACAGAATCCATACTTGCTTTGGTGTGTGTTACAGTAGCACATTTTCCACTGATGACAAGAAAGCAAAGAACAGAGCATGGAAACAAAACTAAAACAGTTTTGAATTATTATACATTTAATATAACATCCAAAAGTCAATATTCCCTGGATTGGCAAATCAAAGAACAAAACCAGCTGGTTGTATCCGGCACTTTTCTTCTTCCATGAATATGAACTTGGACTCACTGATGAGACAAAGCGAGAAGTCCTCATAGAGGCACTGCTTCTTAAGGGCAAGGAGTTTAAAACTTCAAAACAGAAAAAGTCCTAACTGGGTGGTTATGATGAAAAGAAAGTTTTAAATTTAATAATTGGAAGAAAATAGCCCAAGGATCATAGGATATGTAGACATGAGCTTTGGGTGGGAGAAATGTTCCTACCTTAGTGCTTATATTGTTCAACAAAGGTTCACTGTAAACACATCATGAATTTAAATAATACAAGTATTCAAAAATCAGAAAAAGGATTTTTACAAGTTTGAGCCCACTCTGGATAACTCTGCATCTCAGTGAGACCTTGTCTCAAAATTAAAAATAACAAAAGGGCTGGGGATGAAACTCAGTGGAAAAGCTCTGGCTCAATCCCCAATCCCAATTAAAAAATCAGAATACCATATTCCCTTTGACATTTAAAGTACATTCTATTCCTTGATCTAGAGGCAAGATGTATGGACTTGTTCACTTTGAGAAAATTCTTTGCGCTGTAAACTTATGATCTATGCCCTCTACAGTATGTTGTATTTTAGTAAAAAGCTTACCTAAGAATTCTTTAGACTTATAATCCAGTGTACATATAATCTTTCATGAACATAAAGTTGCAATATTTTTCATACGTGGCATGCTAGGAAAAACAAGGGAGGAAAAGGATAGACTCGATCTCTGAACTACAATGAATAAAACTACATGAAGTAAAAAGAAACAGACAAGTGGAAGTAAAGTATAACTTAAAGTCAGTAAGGTGATGTGACCATCTACTATCACCATTTTTAGGGTAATGTCAGAGCTGACAAACATTATTATTATCCTTTTAAAAGAAGACCAATCTAGACAGGTCTGTGCTATGAAGCAATGTAATTTCTCTTATAGGACCGGAACTCCAGTTTCAAGGGAAGTATTATACAACATACATGTCAGGATTTGAAGCTTGAACTGGCACCTCATAAGCTCTATAACACTGGGTGTACTAATATATCCAAGCCCCAAGTTATTCATCTGTAAAGGGGAATAATAATACCTATCTTGTGGGATTGCTGTGAAGATTAAGCAAATAAGATAGCAAGGCACTGGTTCAACCTTTATCTTAAGTAACAATTATTTTGTTATTCCTGCCGTAAGATGTAAAAATTTTGAGGAAAAATTGTTTCCCTTTGGCATTATTTACATTATTTTAAAGGAAAAATAAAGAATGTTCTGGTTAAAAAAAATTATTTTTCCGTAGTAACATTAACACCATTTTTCGGGAGCAGGGCATGACAGCACATATTGATATTCTATTCAGAGACTGAAGCAAGAGGATCAAAAGTTCAAGGCCGGCCTAAGAAATTCAGTGAGGCCCTATCTCAAAAATAAAAAGAGCACAGGATGTAGTTCAGTCGTAAAATGGTTGCCTAGCGTGTGTGAGGCCCTGGATTCAGTCTTCAGTACCAAACAAACAAACAGTACAATTTTAGGACCAATAAATTATTTCTACATGCTAAAAATGTATGATTTGGCATCCCTTCTAGTTTTTGAGTAAAGTGTGGAAGATGTAACTAAAAGGGCTTGTAAGTGGGTCCTGACTGCTGATGCGTAAACTCTTAGCAGTTTATATAAATTCTGGGTTTACATGACCTTCAGTTTCCTCTTACAACAGTTGCCTGAGTAGAATTCATCGCCCTTATCCTGGTATACCCAGCAGGAGAGAAAAGATGACAAGAACAGTCACACTGGCCAGACATTTCTCATGTGAAACTGTTTTTGAGCAGCACTAGCTTTAATTTTTCTACCCAAATCAAAATGTGATGATGAAGTTGTGTTTCAACAGGGCTTGGATCTAGATCACAATGTTATTTATGTTTGCTTATTTAAATACCTAAGTATGGGGCAGGAAGGTTCTCCCTATAAATTACCTCTGGGGTAATCATATGCTGTTTGGTTAGCATCAAATAGATCCATATCTACAAAAAGCTGTGTTAATGTAAACAGAAATCTGTTAGCATAAAGCCCCTTTAAAATACTATGTAGCCCCCGGCTGAAACCTCCCAATGCAAGGAAGATCAGAGGTTGAGTGATACTGTCCTCCCTTTTGCCCTGCTGCTTTGACAGTTGTAATTTGGTGAACTGGAAACAAATTCGAAAGGGGCGAGCTTGCCATTTCAAGGCCCTCAGATCAAATCAAGGTCTTGTTTTTAATTTCATTTCCTTTTTTATTTAACAAAATGAACTTGTTATTCACTTTTCTATAGCACATGAAAATGTAAGTTAACTGTTCCAGCACTGCCTCTCTACCTGCTCGCTGGATAAAACACAAATATATTGGCAAAAATACTCCAAATACAGGCAACTGTTGGGGTTGACTGACAGAGACTCTAAACAAAGAAATAATCAGTATCAGAGACTCTCCTACCAGGTTTTGATCAAGATTTTTGTGCTCCAGTCCATCCTGGGTATTGGAAAAGAATGGTAGGAGTTTTGTCTCTGTTTTAAAGAGGAAATTATTGGGAAAATAGAATTAATCTTTGACATGAGCAGAGTCAATTCTAATGATTTTTTTTTTTTTTTGGTTACTAGCCATGACTCTGTTACTGATAGTTTTTATCTTCTGCAAGCTTTTGTGCCTCAGTTATCACCATCACAACACAAGAGCAATATAATAGGCTTTTATCTTTAACAATTGATGTTCCCTTGGCCACATATGTGAGCTGATTGGTGGAAAATAACATTACATGCTTTGAATATCTTAGGGATATTCTTAAGAAATTTCTAAATGAATTCCTTTGTCAAATGACACATACAATATACCTTACTTTTAAAAATACATTTACTTTTTAGCATTATATTTTTAGAAAATGTAACACATATAATGAAGGAAAGTATGGTGATTTATTTGGACATTTTATAGGCCCAGGGCAGTTGTCTGAGGATCTACTTTGTTTCTGCTCAGCTTCTTGCTGCAGTGCTAAGTTCCTAAGGTGGAGTGTCAGTTCTTCCACAATGACTCTTCAAGAATTAAAAGAGTTCTGAGTTAATGGGAAGCTTTGGATAATAAAGAGTAGAAGCCTCAACTAGAGCGGTGGGAAGTAAGATAAAGCAGGAAAGCTATGGCCATGGTATTTCAAGCAGAAATGGCAGAAGGTTTGACGTAGTTGTGAACTTAAAAGATGAATGTGATTGGGACGTGGTGAGTGACACAGATCATCACAGAAGCTCAAGTGAGAGACAGGATCAGTTGTATGAGGCCTTCTAGGCCCTGAACATTGCTGTAATTTTAGTCTAACCTCAGTCTAGGGTCTTTAAGGGTGTTTGGAATAGAGGAATAAGTGATACCCTTCACATTTGAAGAAAATCTTTCTCCTGCCATTTGGGGATAAGTTAAAGGTAGCAAGACTGGAAGGCCAGGCTGTCTAGAGGCCAGTATTTGAAGAAATCTCTAAATGAATCCCTTTGTCAAATGAGGCATACGATATACCTTACTTTAAAAAATACATTTAATTTCTAGTGTTATTTTCTCGGAATTCTCTGTACTTGCACTAGTCCAGAAAGCCATTTCACAGGCTGGACTAAGGCGAAGACAGTGAACATGAGTAGTAGCCGCAGATTCAAAGTAAAACGTGAAGGTGGAATTGTCAAGTTTGGCTGAAAGATGTATTCTAGGGATGTGAGATGAGAAAAATCAAGGATGACTCCTGGGTTTTTGGAATGAGTGACCAAAAGTCAGTTGCTTGTCCCTTCCTTCTCTGCAGTACTTGGGTAGAATCTCACTATTATTGTTTCAGCTATAACTCTATTCACAGTCATATCTTCTTTCGGCTCTATCCTCCTTCTGAGTTCCAAATCCAGATTTCAAACTGCCTGGTATGCATGAAACGCATTCATCTGCTTTGTCTTCTTGATCAATTCTAAAACTGGAGCATATTCTTCCCTCTCTGTTTCACCCCAACTTCACATCATTTTCCAAGATCAGGGTGACTCTGTCTGCAAGACAACCATCAATTCTACTCCCTTCTCTTTTCCCTCTCCCCTTCATTCATGTCCCAACCTGCCCAGGCACTGATGGAGTCTCCTGCCCCTTCCCTCACCACCCACTTCAGCTCTCTCAAGTCTTTCTGCCCTCTGCTTCTAGGCTGGTCTCTCCTAAGTGAAAAATCCAGTCACTTTATACTTATGCTAACCTATTACCAACGTTTCCCTGTTGTTGAGGAAATCAAGTGCAAACATCTGTGCCTGGCATTCAAGATTTTTCTGCCACATACACACAGCACACTTTAGAAGAATGTCCAGTGGAAGTGGGGTGACCTCTTGAACACTGGGAAGAACAGGCTGAGAGGATGACACTGGGGTTGAATATGGGACAGCTGGGCTGTCCATCTGCATTAAGAGCTGTTGCTTTCAAGAATTCCCTTCATCACTGTAGCTTTGCAGTATAACTTCAAATACAGGGATGTGATACAATCATACTGTAGTGACACATGTATATCCATGTTTATAATGGCACAATTCATAGTAGTTAACTCTTAGAAGCAGAGTTTGTATCCATCAACAGGTGAATGGATAAAGAAAATGTATTGATACACAAAAGAGTATGACTCTCCCATAAATAAGGATAAGCTTAAGTCATTTGTAGGAAAATGGATGCACCCTGAGACCACAATGTTAAGTGAAATATATCAGACACACAAGCTTAAATATTGCATAGTTTCTGTTATATGAGAAACCCAAAATATAAATAAAGAAGAAAATAAAAGACAGATAATAGGAATTCAGGAGACAGACATTTTTCAAATGGGAAAGAGATCAAGAGATGGAAGAAGGGGAGAGAGAAGATGGGAAAGGGATGAAAAAGGAATTTAGATATATTATGTATGTAACCAACTCCACACAAGAAATATAAACATAATGTACTGCAACATGCATTAATAAAATTTTAGAAAGAATGCCTTTTACAAAAATGTCATTGAGGTCAGACTTAGAACCATCCCTGCTCAGGGTAAATTCCTGAAGGAAGCTGTAGAGTACTGGTGGTGAAACTACCACCCATGTGCCACAGCAGGCTCTCTCTTATCACTGAAAGCCCTGAAAGGTTCGCCATCCCTACTACAGAGTACTGACTACTTTTATTTGCCCAACATTCTTCTTTCTCCCAAGATGGGATGGTGCCAGCTATAGTTTTTCTCTCCTTTTCATCAATGATGACCCCACACATGGGCATATAATCCCTCAGGGGTAAGGAAAGCACCTCAGAGGCCTGATATATGGATTCTGGAGGAGACAGTGCTGTTACCCCTCCCCCACAGATGTGGCGCAGTCAGGACCCTGTGAGTCTGCAGCTATGGATGACCACCTTCCCTGCACACAGCGAGCACCTGCTTGGGAATAGGTCCAAAGAAGAGGAGTGTGGAACGAAGAGGGTTAGAGCCCCTGGGTCCTGCTGTTATGCAAGCAAATGGCTATAAGGACACCAACATGGGAGGAAAATCTTAAATGACCCAACACATTGCGGGTCGGTGTTTCATTTCACCTAATCCTGTTCCTTGCCCTTGGGCTGCTCCTTGCTCTGGCTCCTCTCTGCCAGCCACCAGCCACCTCTAAACATCCTCTCCATCGGACATTTAGGAAACATACATGGCTATATCGTTGCCTCTCCCTTATCAGGCATAAAATGCTACCCTCCTAGTGTTCCCCAGTTGACTACCTCAACCCTAAAAAGGCCTGATTATCTCTAAAGGAATTTGGGCTTTTCTCAAGGTAAAAGAAAGTACTAGCATACCACAAAATTTTACACATAGTACAATCTCATTTATTGAGATCACAAACAGAAACATGTATCACACATATGCACACAGACTCACTCACACATGCACACACCACTCCATAAAACGGAGTTAGTGAGGTTTGGATTATATGATAGTTTTTAGTGGCATAATAGAGTATGTCTGCACAGATAGAGAACAGCAATTTCTCTGCGTATTCATGATTTTTGAATAAACTAATAATAGATTGAAGTAATTTCATTGCTTTCCATTCTCTATTTGGACCAGATTCTACTAGGCCTTCCTCTGGGAACACAGGGTGCCTTTAGATGAGTGCTGACTCTCCTAGGGCATTGTCATTACTGTTTTAGAATAATAAATGTGACACTAGTGGCCTAATGGCATTAATGCACCTTTCAAAAGTGCCTAGTTTTCTCCTTGGAAGTAATTTTCAGCAATGATAGGCTGCAACTGAATAATTTCTGATAAGCAATTAGCACATATCAAATCAAGACCTGTTAGTCAAGGTTTTATACTGCTCCTAGAGATATAGCAGGGGTTACCCATTAAGACACATTTGTGAGAAATCTCTGTGATTATTACAGAAGCAGTGAGCAATATTCATAGAGACAACCCAACCATTTAAAGAAACGTATTTTTAATCATAAAATGTCACTGTTCTGTAGATTTGTTTGTCTTGTTAGCATGTTGGAGATAATGAGATTGAGTTAGTGTTTTAGGAGCAGTAAAAGTCATCTTGGGAAAGATAGCAGCAAAGGACACAGAACTGTCTGATTCTGGGAATCATTATCTGTGTGAAATTTGATGGTGCTTAAATCTATAAAATAGAGACTTAGATGACAACACAAACTATCTTCCAAATACTCTCACACTCCACAGCATCTCAGGATTTCATTCCTGAGATGAAAATATATACATACACACACACATACATACATACATACACACACACCAAGTTTGAACTCTTTAATTTAGGTGGCAGTCCTCACCTTGATATTTTAGAAAACTTTTTTGAAGCATGAGTGTATTTCAGACTCCAGTAACTATATTAACCCACCAATAGTGCCTCTAAAGAAAATACCGCTGCACAGAGCCTACTGAAAAGAAAGGCTAAGATTTGTTCCCTGGAGCGTCTCTTTGCTCTCACAACCCTCTCCAACTTGGTAACAGTTTATTAGACCAAGGGTGGGCCCCTGACCCATCCAAGGCCTGGCCAACAGCCTGTGCTGGATGATAAACTGGGACATCGTGTATTCACAAATTTGGATTAAGAAAGAGTTAGAAAATAAAAGAATAGGAAAAGGAGTTGGTGATGAGAAGATGTGTGTGGAACTCCAATGAAAAAGAGCCAGAGCCTTCAAAAGGACCACATTTGCCCCATGTAGTGGCCCAAATCTGCAGCCCCAGATACTTGGGAAGGCAAGGCAAGGAGGATTAGTTGGGCCAGGATGTGAGGCCAGCTAGGGCAACACAGTGAGACCCTGGCTCACTGGTTTCTGAACTTTGTAGGAAACAGAAATGATGGCCATTGGGAGGTGTTGTGGTCACTTAGTTCCCTCATGGAACACAATATCCAACATCCGCTCCTTAAAGGAGGAGAGGCTCAGGCTCCCAATTCTTACAGGATTCAGTCCACTGTCAGCTGGCTCCAAGGCAGGAAGGGTGTGGTGGTAGGGTCTGGAGGAGGAAAGATACTCAACTGATAGTAGCCAGGAAGCAGAGAGTGAAGGGAGGAGCCCCAGAGGGAGACAGACCCCTTCAGGGCATGAACCCAGTGACCCTTCTCTTCCAACCAGATCCAACTCCTAACATCTACTATGAGCACATCAGTGGATTAATCTGTTGATGAGTGCAGCACCCTGATAATCCAATCATCTTTCAAAAGCCTCACATCTGAAAACATGGGACTTTTGGAGAATATTCTAGATCTACATCACAACAGGAGGTATCCTGGCTGGACTCAGACTGGCTTGCCTGTGAGGTGGATGAAATCTCAGTGATCTTCTGTTTTTTTCACCAAATATCAGAGGGCCTAACAATATCCCTAGTTTTCCTGAGCTTGTAAGTGCACAAGTATCTGAGGAAGGAAAGGCAAATAGGGCTGGAAGCTACTCTACAGGGAACAATTGCAGACCTCCTGAGAGGAAAGACCCATAAGCAGTGAAGAAATCCAGGAGGGTGGGCTGGAAGAAGTCACAAGGGCTTTGCTATGGGGAAGGAAAAGTGGTTCAGGGTACAGACTGAGGCAAAATCTGAAAGCCACAGTGTTTCCCTTCAGAATCTCCACTCCTGGGAAGGGAATGTGATACAACCAAAGAACTCTTAATCACTCGCCCTAGAAAACACCCACCCCCAAATCACCTAGACCAGAGGAGGCAGAAAGGAAAAGCCATTTGCCTACATGATACACACACACATGAGTAAGCAAGTGACCCGTAGTATGTCCCAGGTCAAGTTTCTCAGCATCACTGTGAAACAATGTGGCCTCACTTTCACAAAACACCATCGAGAGCAGGAGTTGCAGCCACACCACCATGGCACCACCACAGACACGGAAAGATCCACCTCTGCATGCAACCTGAGATAAGGCAGAGTTAAGTAGAGACTAGTAATCCAATGGGTCCGGAGACATATTACTCAAGGAGATTTGCCCAGGTACTCCCGCTGGTGGGGCTGAGAGTGACAGAATTTTCTGAGTGAGCAGACAAAGCTGGTCAGTACTGAGCAGAATAGAGAAGAGATTGGAGAAAGCAAAAAATGCACCCTGGGATTACTGATACCTTTGAAATTCCAGTTTCAACCTGAGCCCTATATATTTTTATAATATCACCCCCATCTCTTTCTTGCAGTGCCTAACTAGGTCTCTACTTACTGCAGCATAAATACAAGTAAGTCTAATTAAGTAAAATTAACAGTCAGGATAGAAATAACTCCATCATTCTTTGACTTCAAACGGATCACCAAGTTTTTGATGTTTACACCTACCTGTGTCTTCATTTTACCTTATGTCCCCACCTCCCACTCCCATCCTGTCCTAATAACTGCCTGGTTTATGATCTTTTCGAGGTGCTGTGGACTAGCTGCTCACTTCTAGTCTGAATTAAGTTTACAAATGTGTCTTAGAGATGCGAAAAGTAGATTTAATTAAGCACCTATGATACTTTGTGGGTCACTGTCACACCTGTCATCTCGTTGAATTGTTTATGATTATACATTATGGTGTTAGTAGTTTATTAATGAGCAAAGAATCATGGAGAAGTATAATCATGCAATGAGAAGCTGCAGAGAGGGCAGACATTTATGTAGCTAGCAGGTCTTTACAATGCCGCAGCTTGTGCTAGGTGTGGAAGGATCTGGTTTGATCATTTAATATTTATACCCATGTATGGTGGGTTATAAGCACCACCACAAATTGTCCTCCAAGTGGAAAAAGAGGAAGAAGGAGCAGAACTACACAGGAAGTAGAACAAAAGAAGCAAATTAAACCTAGACAAGGTGGCACCTGCAGAAGAATGTTCTGTAGGGATGATGAGGATTTGGGAGACACAAAGCTCTTTGAGAGAGACCCTGAATTCCATCTTGCACCTCTCCAGTGTTCCCTAGGAACTAGGCTAATCTGGTCCATATTTCCCAAGCTCATGTCCACTATAATAAAAGACATAACCAATATTAAAATAAAGTCAAGCCCATGTCTGATAGCCATTCAGCCAAGCCTACAAAGCAATTTTTTGGCACTTTGTCAACATAAAGTACAAGTTTCCATTTTTAATTTTGGGAAATTTCATATTATAAAATTTATTATTTCCTCCACAACCACCAGTATTATTTGCCACCCATTTGGTTTTTGGATCAAACTCAAGCATTTTCTGGCAAAGGCTGCTTTTACAGGCTTGGGCAATGTTGTATACTGTATATGAGAACAGGCCCTGGAGCCAGACTGTGTGAGTTCAAGTCATGCTCCAATACTTGGAGGGGTGTCTTTAGGAGAAATCACTTCACCCCACGATGCTAAATTCCCTACTTTCCATGTTGATTAAGGTGACCAAGTCTCTTGGATTTCCCCTGCTGTAGTTTGAAAGCGTCCTGCAGCATTGGACATATAATCCCCAATGCAGTGTTGGGAGATTGAGCCCTTAAGAAGGAAGTGATCAAGGCTTTTCCCTCCTGAATGAATTAATGTCCTCATGCTGAGAGTAAGTCCATGATTGTGGGGATGAGTTTGTTATTAAAGTTACGTTGATACTCCCTTGCCCTCTTTCCCATGTGCCCTTTCGCTCTTTCATCTTCCTACCAAGGGATGATGCAGCAGGAAGGTCCTTGTCAGACAAAGATCCTTAGTTTGACACTTCCCAGCCTCCAGAACTGTGAAGAGTAAATTTCTGTTCTTAATAAGTTACCCAGTTACAGATGTTCTGAAATCGTAGTGTAAAACAGACTAAGATAGCTCCAGACTGAAAAGCTTTGTGCATTGTGGAACTTTCAGCGCTAAAACAAAAAACAGTCTAGTTAAACAACAGGTAAATTGGGATGAGCTGGTTACTCAAAGACAAAGTAAGATATTGCTCTAAGAACAGTGAGAGTTCCACACATTAACCATCAATGTGATGTGAACAGGATGCTAATGTGAGCTCTAGAATGGTCATTGTTTCTGCTGAACTTGTGGTTCTGGGACTGGGTCTTACTGTTCTATTTCTCCAAAGCCTAAAAATCACTGATAACATGATGAAGATGAGGGAGGGTATGCCTGTGCTGGCAGGGAAGCCCACCAGCAGAGAAGTCAGAACAGAATACAGGCTCCTCGTTTGGCTCAAAATAATACCAGACATCTCAGATACTATAAAGGCTTTGCTGGCCCTGCAGACTGCACTCATGACTTGATCTACTGAGTCATGACATCTAATCTCTGGAGTCAGCTTTCTTGTCATGCTATTCTGACTCCCCCTGAGTTCCAAGTGAGTATTTGAAGAATGAAAGGAGCTGGCAAAATTAGAACCGTTTGCACACCATGACCAGAAATCCTGTGAGCTTCTTTTTATCGCAGATTTTTCAGATACTTTACACGAAGAGCTTGTGCATTTCTCACTAACTGGTCCAAGATATAACAGTAAATGGTGTGTCTCAGATACAGGAGTACAATCATAGTGTAAAGCTTAGGTACAGTACTTAGGGATTCTAGACTGCCTGGATCATGATCATGATCATGATCATAGGCAGTTTCCCTCCCCATACCTTGATTACCAGATTTGCAACATTGAGATAATAATTGCTAGTATTTACTAAGCACTTTCGGTGAGCAGGCACCTAGTATAGAGAATCTTAATCCTCAGGGCAAACCAAAGAGGTTTACATTTTCATACCCTATATTATAGGACTGTGAGGCACAGAGAGATTTTAAATAACTCACTAAAGATCACACAGCTTGTAAGTGGCAGAACCAGATTCAAATTCAGGAAGTCTTGTCCTAGAATCCAAGCTTGTTTTGGTTTTGGTTTTATTTTTTTTTTAGTTTATTAGTACATGTGTGCAGTACATAATGTTTACATTCCTGTGAGAAGTTTGTACTTGTACATAACACATTTTAATTCCCTATATCATCCCTTTTCCCTTTCCTCTTTCTCCTCTACACTTAGACTGAATAAAGCACCTTTTTCCCACCAGGACTCTTCCTTTGTAATTAAGACATATATAAGAAGTATAGTTTACACAAATCTTAAATACACAGTACAGCACAATGCATTCAGCAAAACACTTTGAGTGTACACAAAGTCAAAAGAGATACTGCTGTGTTTCCTTATTCTTTTCTTCCTTCCTTCCAGAGTCAGTGTTGAGGCTGTGGGCTGAGACATTTGCAGGAAGCTGTTCCACATGCAAGGAGATGAAAATGATAGAACTGCCACCTGTAGCCCATGATCCTGAATTAAGTCTTGTTCCACAGAGGAAAATGATAATTATTGGGGCAAGTGGGGAAATTGAACAGGACCTGTGGATTGGATGGTAGTGTTATAGCAATGCTAATTTCCTGATTTGGAAGTTGTGTTGTGGTAATATAATGTGATTGCTTTTGAAACTCTGCACTGATGTGTTTAGAGGTTGAGGGAGTATCATGATGACAACTTACTTTTAAGTCATTCAGAGGAAGAATAATGGATGTGTATATGGAGATATATATCCATATAGACATACTTGGGGGAAGAAAGAGAAATAGACAACAGATGTGTCACGTTGTTAACAATGAGGAAATCTGGCTGAAGGAGATATGGCAGTTCTGTGTATCACTCTTGCAACTTTTCTTTAAAAGTTTGGCATTTTTTCAAGATGAATTATTTTTAGACTTGTCCGTTATTGAAATGAACCCACAGATGAGACAGTAGGTAAAAAGTAAGATAGAAAGAAAGATAAATATTTTGTTCTTTCTTTTTGTTTCTTTGTTTTTGAGACAGTGTCTTGTTATATCACCCAACTTGGCCTTGAGTAATCATCCCCCTGCCTCAGCCTCCAGCATAGCTGGGGCTACAGGAAAGTGCTACCACACCAAACTGATAAACATATTCTCTAGCACTGAATTTGAGAAAGTAAAATTTGAAGGAAAAAGAGTTCTTAGTATTCATTTAGCTCTCTTCTGACTGAAGAAGGCTGTCCTGAAAATAACACAGTTAGGGTAATGATGAATTAATACATAGGCATTCTGACCCCACACCTGCTTTCATTAGCATGGGCTGGTCACTGGATCTGAGAACACAGGCTCCCGCTCTGGACCATGGCCCAGCACTGATCCTGAAACACAAACTCACCCGCCTCTGGGACACCAGCCTCAGAAAAGTGAGGAGAGGGAAGCTACCAGCAGGATCTTGCTGTTGACAAGACCTGGGCAAAGCTGTAAATCCAGAGCGTGCTGAAGTGAAACTGGAGCACCACTGTGCTCCTCTGTGTTTTTCAGCCACCTGCAGAATCGCCAAAGGCCCCAGTCAAGTCTGAGCATGAAGCACCAGTTTGCACAGGCACCTAACAACTGAGGTACGGAAGTGCAGAAGTGCGAGCGTCTCAGTGTATGGCAGGTAGGAGAGCTCCACAGGGAGCATCTTGGGAAAATGGACAGAGGAGGCCCAAATCTTGTCAACAGCAGAGGCGCCATGCTGGAAGCACACACGTGGGCTCCAGCAGCTGTGCTGACCAGCGGATAGCTGTTAGGACTGTTCAGGTTGGATGCCCTCATGTAATTATATCACACAAACAATTTTTAAAAATAGATTAGAAACTGTAAGTATGGTCTTACATTTCTTTAGGGAAATTGCTACAGGGCTAGTGAAATCAACTCTCTGTGCCCCTCAAAAAATCATAAGGTGGGTTGAAGAAAATAACTCAATTTTTATTACAGAAAATCATCAAGGGTTTCTTCTCACAGTGGCTTGAAATCTGTAAGGTTACTTCTGTCTACAGCCAAACTTTTTCAAGTTTCTTTAAAGCAAAAATGTCATGAAAGTATCAATTTATCACTAAAAACATCTTTTTGATGGGATCTGAACAAAGAGATGGATATTTGTTTAACTAGTTTACTAGTTTAGTAAAAACTAGGCATTGTAAGCTATGGGTAGGGAGGCCTTGTGACAGCTATTTTTTAAAGAGAAAATAATAGGAAAGTGATCTTATGATTATTATTTCATTTATCTGAGCCTAAAGTCATCATCTCCTTCCCAGTTTCCCAGGTAGAAAAAAAAAATCCAAATCTCTCTCCAAATTCCCTACCTCTTACCCTAACTCTCCTCCTGAAGCTTCGAAATCTTAGCGTCATCTCCGTAACCCAGTTAATTTTCAAGTGCCATCTTTCACAAGTAGATTTTAATGCCCCTTCCACCCTGCAAATTATGTCTGACGTTCACGTTCTCCTTTATCCCATCTACCCATTGCTACCCCTGCCCAGAGTTCTATATTCTTGCAATTTCCTCTTCCGAGTGCAGTGCTATTCCTGTAGCCTATTCCAGGCCAACCTTGCACTCAGCTCGGGCTCCCCACTCACTGACTTTCTCTATTTCTCCAGGGCCCCGCTTCTCCTACTAAACCTTCCTCCTCTGAGTCCTCTCTGCTGGCTTATCAATGGTGTTGTTGCCATGGGACTTTTCTTTGTCATGGGATGGCCTTCCAAGGCCCCTCATTGAAATGCCTTTTCCCTTGCCTCCTCAACTCCCCAGTCTCTGAGTCATCCACTTCCTGATTGTTTCATTGTGTTTGTTTTTTCATGAATTTCTTCCCCACATCCATCTCCAACACAATTGTCTCTCAAAGTTCACACCTGAGCCCTCCTTTCTTTTGCAGGATGACTCCTTTACCAGAGTGATCTCATCTTCCTCCTGCATCCCTGCTGGGCACTCAACCCCTCTTCCCTCTTGTCCTTCCTCCCTTTCTCTTACCTCCCACATACAAATGACTCCTAAACCATAAGTACTTCTCAGTTCATCTCCTATGGCTCCAGCCCCTCTCAGGCTCTAGATTCCAACTATTTTCTCAGCTTCTCGGTGCTCCTGCACGTGGCCAATGCTGTGTTTTTTCCCACAATCAGATCTGCGGGCCAGGGATTTAGCTCAGTGGCACAAATGGCTGCCTGGCAAGCACAAAGTTGTGAGTTCGATCCTTGGTAACCTCCCACCTCCAAAAACAAACAAACAAAAAACACCCCAGATCTGATTATGGCTCTGACAAGTTGGAAACTGATCACTGATTTTTCTATACTCCCAGCCAGCCTTTCCAGCATCTCTGGAGAACTTCAAAGGCACAACTTGGAGTGTCAGAGAGAACTGGATACAAATTTTTAAAAACACTTTAGTGTTAAACCAATTCACATACATAAGAGAGGACAAAAGAAGTTCAAGTGAAATTCAAAAATATAATAAGAGACGAAAGACACTTTGTGCTTAGAGAAGGCCATTTAGGAGTTTGGCATTTCATCTCCTCGGCCATTGTGGGCACTTCATGGAAAAGTTCAGTGGGAATTTTGTTTTGTGATAAAATTAAGTGTACATGTTTCTGTTCTATTCTACTTTCCCAGTTCCACATTCTACTATTGTCTGTCTCTTCTAATCATCTCAGTGCTGTACACCAATTCTCCTGCCAGGAAGACCTTTTGACAAAATCTCCTTTTCCTTAGGAAATCAGCTCTGCTGTCCCTTTCCCTAGAACCCATCCTAAACCTTCCAAAACAGTCAATGGACAAAGGCCCTTTGTCCTATTCAAGCCCTTAACCTGGTATATCATAATGACTTGTTTACCTGTTATCTTCCCCACTGGCCCGTTAACCCTCAACTTATGTATTCCAATGGCTAGATTAGCACTTGAACATAGACTGTACACTCAAGAACAAGAGCAATTGTTTCCTAACAGGTATGAGATTTTTGCCAATGGGAAGGGAAAACCCACGAAAATAAGCCACCATTGCAATGGCATTCTGTCCTTGCAAGGCCTCAGTGGGAGTCTCCGGGGAGACATGATAGCAGGCATGTTCTCCTATGCTTTCTACTTCTGATCCGACCTAGCTGGCTTCATGTAATGACTGTTCACTCCCACTGCTCCCGCTCGTGGATGCTTTGGTCAAACCAAAGCCTTGTCTCTGGGAAGCCTTTTGTATTGTGCATCCAGCTGCCTTCCACTTCCCTGGATCTTCCTTGGTCTCCAGGTTCAACACCAAGTGCAACTCTTCAGTGAAACCCTTCCTGGCTCTCTCAAACTGCATATTCCCCCCCTCTTAACACCTACAACATTTGAGTTATTAGAATTTAATTGCATCTTGAATTTCATCATTTTTACAAGCTTCTTTACATGTATACATTTACACTAGAGAAAAAAAATTAAGTTAAACAAAAAAACTCCACTATAAACTCTTCTTGAATCATTTTAATATTACATATAAATTCTTCCAGACTTTTTGCCATTCGTATTTCTTCATCTGAGAACTGTGTATTCATTTCAGATGCCCATTTTTGGATTGGGTCTTTGAATTTCACAGGTCTGATTTTTTTTTAATTCTTTATAAGTTCTAGACAGAAGTCCTTTGTCTGAGGGACAGTCCATTAAGATTTTTTCCCAATTTATGGGTTTTCTTCTCACTCTGCTGGAAATCTCTTTCGACATGTAGAAACTCTTTAATAAGATATGGTTCCAGTTATTGATTCTGGGAAGTATTTCCCATGCAGTTTGATTCTTGTTCATGAATTCTCTATCCACCCCTATATCTTCAAGGTTTTTACCTACTTTGTCTTCCAACAGATTTAGTGTTTCTGTTTTAATATTTAGATCTTTGATCCATTTAGATTTTAGTTTAGTACATGGTAATAGGCATGGGTCTAGTTTTAGTCTTCTGCATATGGATAGCCAATTTTTCCAGCACCATTTGTTGAAGAGACTGTCATTCTTCCAGTGAACATGTTTGGCCCCTTTATCAAAGGTAAGGTGGTTGAGTGAGTTTGTGGTTGTGGTTGTATCTTCCAATCTATTCCACTGATCTTCAGTCTGTTTTTATTCCAGTACCATGCTGACTTTATTGCTGTAGCTTTGTAGTATAATTTCAAGTCAGGGATTGTGATGCCTCCTGCCTTGCCTTTGCTGCTTAGAATTGCCTTTGCTATTCTAGGTCTCTTCTGGTTCCAGATGAATTTTAGGAGTGATTTCTCTAGATCTATGAGGTATGTTAGTGGTATTTTGATTGGGATTGCATTGAATCTGTATAGTAATTTTGGGAGAAT